>BMAU01017666.1:0-11508 GCA_019973935.1 Trichonephila clavipes | reverse complement strand
AAAAGTTAAGATTTATCTAGTGAATAGAGAGAAAAGCGGAGGGGGTACCATCCTCCCGGTTCAGACCAGGGGGGATTTCCACTCCCTTTCGTTTGCCTAATTTTCAATCCTCTGTTTCAGAAATCACAAGCACAAAGCATCAAATTTGAAATATAACAAATAATCATTCAACACGTATATCAGGATTTTCAGAAATAGATTTATACGGAATTATATAAAAATAATCATGTGTACTGAAAAATTTGTCTCTTTATCTCAATTAAAATTTGCTTCCAATGACGTAATTAAAAAAATCATAATCATTTAATTAAAACTATATCAGAATATAACTCGTTATCGCTAAAAGCGTGCATTTCTTATCAGTACAGATCCCCGAAACCCTTATCAATCACAAACCATCTTCCCGGTTCAGATCGGGGGACTTCCACCCTCTTTTGTTTGCATGCGCCTCAACCTCCTGGCGCCACCGGCTCTACCGGCTCCACTGTTCCAGAACCGGTATATTTTAACTACTTACGTCACTTAATTGCACTTTTAAAACAAGGATTCAGAAATAGTTTCATACCTATAAAACCATACTGTTTTATGTTCGGCTGTATAAAAATAAGTCACTTCAGTAAAGTAACTTGTACTAAGAACTTTAAATATTTCGCACAGGGTTTTTACCAATATTAAAACAAACTTATTAAAATGCAATACAAGTGTGACGTTAACATTCATCAGCCTTTTTTTTAAAGCATAATAAAATGTTATATGGATAGTTAAATTTAAGTATCATTCTGTGTAAGAATTTTCTTAAAATTAAAATGCTATTGACTACTTGCAAAGAGCTACGTTTTTTTCCTTTATTGAGACCATTAGATAATGTCACAATGGACTTCAGTGAAACAAGTATTATAAAAAAAATTAAGTCAATTCCTTCTTAGATAAACAAAGTATTTTATTTTAGCTTCTTTTTATTAAATAGTTACATTTAATATAAATATGTATATACATAAGAAAGTATCACATTAATTACAACTAATAAAAATTGTCACTTAAACTATCGTATTGTCATCCAAAACAATCGTGTCTCTCTCTCTCTCTCTATAATGTTTCAGTTCAAATGAATGTCATCAAATGCGAGAAAAAAAAATCGTTAAAGTTTTGACCCAAGTCGCTAAAAATGAAACCAACGTGGCTGCATTTTTAATTTTTTAATTAATTTCAGTCAATTAGTTTTAATTACTTATAACTTATCGTATTTTTATACAAAACAATACTGTATAGATAATTTCAGCTCAAATGAGCTGTTTAAAATGAGAGGGAAAAAAAACCTTTTCATGTTTTGTCACAAGTCGCCAAAAATGATGCGAACGTGGCTGTAACTGTAAGTATTTGAATAATTAGTTTTAATGAATGAATTTTTATTAATTATAGTTAAATTGGTGTATTGTCATCCAAAATAATCATAATTAAAATTTCAGCTTAATTGAACGCTTTAAAATTTACTTTATTAGTGATTGATATAAATATAGTGTATATATATAAATATATAAATAAATAGAAAGAGTGTGAGCTAATGGGTTAGGATTTGAAAAATACAACCTTGTATACTTTAACAGCTATTATACTGCTCTTCCAGCAACCAAGAAGCCATGAAAACCCATTGCTAATCCCTAGTTTTCATCTGAAAAGTCAAACAACCAATACTTTGACAGTCTTGTAATCCAGTGTTTCTCAAAGTGTGGGGCGCGCCCCCCTGGGGGGCGCGAGCATATTGAAAATTTCAAGATTTAAAAAAAATAACAGGAAAGAGAAGTAAAACAAAATACTTTCTTCCATAATGAAAAAAATACACAACAACACTGATATAATTTATGTTTACCATCTGGCGTTTTTCCGTCATCAAATAGCTATCTTTGATCCCAACACCAAATTAAAAAAGAAAAAAACATTTTGTTTAATTTGCTGTATTTCCTGAATGAGATATTTTTTTATTACGTTTTAACATAAAATATTACTCGTTAAAAGAAAAACGAAACCCAGACCCTAAAAAAATTCTAAGAAGATAAATAATTAATCACTAATTATTATTGAAATACTGTACATTAGTTGTAGAAAAAGAAAAGGAAAATATGATTCACTTTTCAGCCAGGCTGCATAATACATTTGTTAATCATTTGACTGACCTTCAAACTTACTGGTATGGTTATTTAGATCATTCGTATTTTTTTCTGAATGCACTTTTAAACCGGGAGCGGTGGCGCGGGACATCTGTGATCTCTATTGAGGGAAATTGAAACTGATCAAGCAAAAGAAAAACCTGCTGAAAGAATACATATTATTCATGATTGAGAAGCGCCATGAACATGAAACGAAAGGAAAATTTTCAAATGCTTCCTAAAGAACTCCATCAACCTAATATATGAAGCCATAAGTGTACCACAAGGTTCAGTTCACCTTGTCAAAAAGACACAAGAAAGAAAAAGTTCAACTTGCTATTGGTTGATTACCAAAGGAGTCACGAGTTCGAGCCCAGTACCACTAAAGACCCTCCGTGTAGGGGAGAGATGCACGTTAAATCTGTCAAGAGCTCAAACGTCCTCTTGTTGGAGTGGTGTGGTAGTTAAAAGAGGCCAGCTCAAGTATCGTCCTCGTCACTTAACCATGGTTCAAAATTACGAGGTAGTCTCCAAAAGCCCTCGTGTAGTTGAACAGTGCGACGTTAATATTCACTCACTCGATCATGAAAGCTCATTAAAACTACAATAAATTGGAACAAAATATGACAGCTTTGCCAGCAAATAACATTTATGTAATATTAATGAAAAGTGTCTGATTTGCGCCCTTTATTAAGGTCTTGCACTTTTGAATCATTTTAGTTCAGTGTTTTATTGGATTTTTTCTCAAATCCTCAAAGAAAAATTGAATAGTCCTTGAAAGCCGGTAAGTATACTTTCTCTTAATTAAATTATTCACTGGAATTTTTTTTTTCCGATTTGTATCTCGTGTACAGTAAAAATAATTATAAACAAAAGATTGGGGTGACTGAGTCCCCCCGCAGTACCATTAGCGTTAGTATCGAGTGCGCGTCTGCTCCTGGATTAAAACGTTTTGAAGTCTCTTCTCGCTTTAAATATTAAAAAGTAACACAATTATTCTTCATCGGAATTTTATATTCGTTTTCATTATTTAACATTAATCCTAAGTGCTAATTCTGCGAGATTTAAAATTACAGTTCTTTTAAACAGTTATAGCATTTATCTAAAAAAAATCATTTTACATTTTTGTATACAATGTCGTGCACGCAGTTTTACTCTCTTTAAAGTTCAGCTATTATATCAATAATAATGTTTTATTTTTTTAAAAAAATGAACTCGTGTGAAAAGCTGGTGTTTCTGCCAGTATACGTTTAATGTATTAGTACTGAAGAAGGTATTTTATAAATAATTTCTTAATACTAAATTAAGAACAAGTTTGATAATTATTAGGGACTTTCAGGGGCTTGTCTTGTAGAGCAAAGTTTTTCAAAGGAAGGTTTAATATCAGAAATTGACACTGAGTTATTTTTCTATATTTAGCTGAGATTTATATTTGGTCTTCAAAGCAGCCACCGCAGAAAATTTCGGTTTCACAAAGGTAGAATGTTGAAAATGGTAATAGTATACGAAGTGCTTTTATTTTCAGTACAGAGAATTCATCCACCTCTACCCAAAATTCAAAGAGCGATTTATTACAAAATTGCCTTTTAAGTTTTCACTGTATGTGAAATGTATGAAGATTTCTTCTTCGGAAGTTGAGAGTCCTTCTGGAGTATCTTGAAATAGATCCCTAATCCACTCGTAACTTGCTACCAAGTTGTCCTCATCCAGAAAATACTTTTTAAAATTCTTTGCCAACATAGCTAAATGATTTTACATGGTTTTAGAAACAACTTTTACATGTTGTTCTTCAGATTTGTAAGTTTTGACACAAAACGACCTGGGGCTTTTTTCCCCCCATCATTTAGTTTAGTGGTGGTAAGTCCAAAATGTAAGTATTTTTGAGAATATTTATTGCATTGATTTAATTTTCGGAACCATTCTCGTCTGTGTACTTGTTGATCCTTTATTATCGTCGAATGTTTGCTTACGACTTAAAAATGTATGTATGATTTTGTTTTAATCTACTGCCATAAATACTTAATTACCGTGAATTACAATTAACGTGTAAATTAAAAAAATTTACATTCACAAGCTAGATTTGGTAACTAAAGAAGTATCGAGTCGACCAAAACTGACTGGAATTGTACGAGATTTTACATGTTTTGCGCAGATGCCCGATAGGTTGCTCAGACTAACGCAAACGTACCCTATAATGCCAAATGTGATGGATATGATAGAGAGCTACATAGACTAGACTATTTTTCTAATGAAATTTGTACTTTGAGAAACGAATGCTGAAGGAGAAATAAATCTTTAATTAAATGTATCATTTTGCGAACTGTTCCAATTTAAAAATTAGAGAAAGAAAAATTAACATAATAATAAGTAAGTAATATATATTTTAAGTAATTTTCTTAAAATATATATTACTTAAAAGTTATATGTACAAAATTTTATATACTTATCGTATTAATATGTACGGTTTATAATTAAGATCGTATTGTACCTTTAGCGTCTCTCTCTCAAAGTGCATTTTTATTCCAGTAAATACATTATTGTTGTACAGGGGGGGGATGCGACAAGAATTATGATTGAAAATTGGGTCGCCAGTATTAAAAGTTTGAGAAACACTGTTGTAATCTGATATCATTGTCGAGTATTCACATAGCATATTTAGCTTTAGAGAAATATAAAACATTCTCTTCACGTCACAAGGATATGGATCTATAAAAGATCCTCCCGAGAAATACTAAAGAACACTTTGAAAAATATATGCATGGTTAATATACAAATACATAGGAAATCACGTTCTTTGTGTTTTTAATTTGGATGAATTCTATCTTAGTAATTATAACTTAAGACAAATTACTTACGAGAAATTGGCAAAAACTTTTTAATAATCAAAAAGTCATTTAAAATTTATTTACAGGAGTATTAAAATATGCCCTTTCCAGAAAATAAAGTTACTTTATTAGTCAATGTAGCGAACTAAAATGAATTAAATTGTTTACTTAACTAAAACATCACAAAACTTTGAATATTAAAATTCTACTTTTTTAGCTTTTCTCCTTTTATTTTTTAGACGTTGTCTGTTCTTTCATTCTCCAAGTCTCAACTCATTCAATTCTTCTTCTACACTTCTCTCGGGTGGATTTCTCGCCACTTTCTGTCTTTCGGGAGCCTCCGCAGATTGCTTCAGGAGACGTTTAGATATTTCCCTTTCTCGTTTCCATTGACAGTAGGAAAGAGAACTTGGTTTTCTTCGTCTACTAGCTGTCTGGTCAGCAGATTGGGGTGGAGGAATTCCTTGACCTTTCGAAGCAGGCAATTTTTTCGCCGCTTCTTCAGAAAGCACACTTTTTGCGATTCTTTCGATTAATTGAGGATTTATTATTTCGTCGGAGTCTGAAATACCCTTTTCGAATTTCTCATCAACTAATCTAAATATCTTAGAATAGCCCTCTTTTGCTCCATATGGCATAAAGTACTCTGATCGAAAGTAGCTCACAATCGCTGTAATCCATTCTACTACTCTCAGAGTAAAATAATTTTCAGTGATTTTAGAAATGTCATGTTTCATCGATTTAGAAATATCCTCAGTATAAAATTTGTACCATGAACGGGGCATTTCCAAAAAGTCTACGGTTATATTTTGAGATTGAAAGTACAAGTAGAGTTCAGCGTGCACAGCAAAAAGAGCGAAAACCATATTTGTAGGATATTTTGCGACATTAGGATCACACTCTTTTAATCTATCATACACGACTTTCGTGAACTCTTCCATATTACTAAATGAATGCCTACTGCTTAGTATTTTAAAAGTTTCAATAAAGTCGTCTCTGTAATAAAACTGAAACCAAAGAACTTCTGTAGAAACATATTTCAATATTCTGGAATTTTCGTAAAGATTTGACTTACGATCGAATGGTGGAAAATCTGTAACTCCCAGTCGTATAAAAATACTAACAAAGACGTCATACGCAAATCTTTCCATATTTATTTCACGTGAATCGCTCGAAGTACTTTCATTATTAGCACTTTTGGGGCCCATTTTTCGTTTTTGAGCTGAGAAGATAAAAACGTACGTTATATCAAAAATCAATCGAAAAAGATTTTCAGATGTTATTTAATGGTACTTATAAAAAATGTACAAGAAATTTTATTTTACATTTATTTTAACTATTAACTCCCTTGCGGCATATAAAAGTTATATTTTCTAAGTGAGAGAATATTGACGTCACACTTTTCAGCTACTCGAGGGCTTTTGGATACGGACCTCGTAAATTTGAACCAGGATGAATTGACGAGGACGAGATCAGAGCTGGCACCTCCTCTTCTAACTTCCTCACCATGCCAATGGGAAGACTTAAAGCATCGACAGATTTATCCCTTTGACGTTCAGTGGTTTCACACCGAAACTACGCATTAATTATTTTTTAAAAAAATCAAATTTAAAAATTTTTTTATCCCAAAAAGAGTTGTTTTTGAATTTTTGTTCTTTGCAATAAATTTTGCAATATTAAATGCAATAAATGGCTGCACAATGACTATATTGAACGATTGAGACCTCCTAAATAGAAAAATAGTATCGTCACTTTAACTTAAGTAAATTCCTTTAGCTCTAAAAATATTTTTAAAAAATAGTTATTTTAAATTATAGCACGCGATCATATTATGAATCTTTCTATTTATTAATTATAACTTTCAATCACTTTGATAAGTAAACCTAAGATTAGAAAAATAAAATTAAAATTTATAGTTTCACTGCGAGACCAAACTCCAGAGTAAGAGACGGCATTGCAAGTCTCTCGGCACCCGCGTTCTAAAGCGAAAATTCTCTCAGCAGCTGACTTTCTGAAGCACTGTTTGTTTATTTCATGTTTAGCAATATATTTATTTATTTTAAAATTGTAGTGAGAAATTTTTATGTTAAATATACTTATCCGCATTCTAAAATTCTGCCACTGTGTGGAGCTGTACATATAGCATATGCCTAAATGCGACCCTTTGTGTATGTAATAAATTTTAATATTCTGTCTTTTTATAGTTATGAATTGAAGCATTTGTATTGAAAAAAATTTTCCTGCATATGTATTATTTTTAGAATTTAATGTAAAATATAGTAGTTTTATGTACAATTTTGAAATCAAAATTTTTAAAGTGTAGAAAATTTTTTAAAAATAATTAAAAACTTTTAAAATTATTTTTCCTTAATTAATTGCGTTAAAATATTAATGTTTTATGGTCATAAAAAATGAGATTTTTATTTTTAATAATTTTTTGGATTGGTCAATTTGAGTAGGAAAAAAGGTCCGTTACTGTTCACTGGTTTCACAATGAAACTACACTTCTCGAAATTGAAAAATGCTAATTTTTTTTCTTTGGATATTTGGGATCACCTTCATGTCTAATAATCATTTTTGAAATTATTTTGCTGATTTTCAAACAGAATATGTAGTAAACTTTAAAGGGTTAACATGCATCATCCGACCTACACGGTGAGCCTCCAGTGGCACTCGGCTCGAACCTGCGACTCAACAAAGTCGGTCATGAATTCTTGACTACGACTATTTGGATACCACGGTCACTCCATTAAAATATAAAACTTAGAACACAAAAAATGTAAAAAAAGAAGTTTGAAATCGAGAAAAGGAAGCCGCAAAATCCACATTCTCCAGAAGTTGAAAAATATTTTCATTTCTTTCCCTCTCAGATGCAAATAATGTTTGACACAAACAAAAGATTTCAAAAAGTTTACTTCTCACTTTGTGTGGAAACTAAGTATAAAAAGAATTTGATCTACCATATCTAAGCTTGAAATTTATTACTTTAATGGGGACGAGACTGAAATAATAAACTTTTTTGGAAAAAGGGATAGTTAGATTCCTAATTTTCTGTCAAAGTGCAACTTTAATATTCACTCACACAACAACCCATGTGGACCAAGGTCTACTGTTCCCATCTCAGTTTTCGTGACCTCGTGCACTTAGGTGTATAAGCAGATGGTCTGGCCATGTGGTCAATCCAATGCAACACCCCAGCCTGATTATTACTCATTTGTCGAGCCACTGAGGAATTGAAAGGCAATGTCGAACTTGCCCAACCCTGGATTTGAACCCCGGACCTGTGGCATGGAAGCGCAATTCGCTACACCTCAGGAATACTTTTTATAAATTATTGTCTTGAAACTATAATCCTATCAATTTTTTTATCAACCGTGATTTAATTAATTAATCAGTTTATAAATAAAAAGGCAATACTAGGGACAATAAGTATAATAAACAGCATTATTACTACAGCATAATTGAAGGTATATTTTTTTCATTTAAGGCGCAAATATTTAAGATTATTATTTGTATTTGCTGTTATATGTTTTGTCTGTTATTTTATATCACTGCTTGAGAAATTAAACGGAAATTGATGTAAAACTTTTACGGCTAAATAATTATAATTAAATGGGATTTAATTTTTGTTTTATTTAAATATAAATATTTTTATGAAAATATACCTTAAAAGATACATGATAATAAAGGTATTCACTCTTATTCTAAGTATTTCATTTTGTTATATTATCATGGCCGCAGTAGCCTATTGGTCGAGGTATCAGATCGTGGCTGGCCTTGTCATGAGTTCGAGCCCAGTACCACTAAAGATTCGTCGTGTACGGCAGCGATGAAATTAAATCTGTCGAGAGCTGAAACGTCCTTCCTTGATATGGTGTTGTATTTAGGAGAGGGGGTGTCAGCTTAGATGTCGTCCACGTCACTTGACAATGGTTCAAAATTACGTGGTCCGTCTCCAAAAAGCCCTCGTGTAGCTGAACAGCGTGACGTTAATATTCAATCAACCAAGTCGGGCATAAAATGTTAGTACAACAGCTCTCTTAACCAATAGTAACCCTTAATATACAAGTTGCCGAAAGAAAGTCTCTCTGGCGTCAACTCATTGGTTCCTGCCTTCAGAAGCCACACCTCCTCCCACCCAACGAAGAACTCAATACCCAGCTCAGTCACTTCCAGACATAGAGCGTGGCCGCGGTAGCCGAGTGGTATAGGTATCGGATCGTGTCTTGCCTGGTCACGAGTTCGATCCCAGTACCACTAAAGACCCGCCGTGTAGGGCAGCGATGCACGTTAAATCTGTCGAGAGCTGAAACGTCCTCCCGTTGGTGTGGTGTGGTAGTTAGGAGAGGGGGGTGCCAGCTCAGGTGTCGTCCACGTCACTTGACCATGGTTCAAAATTACGTGGTCCGTCGCCAAAAGCCCTAGTGTAGCTGAACAGTGCGACGTTAATATTAAATCAATCCAGACATAGAGCGGAGAAACTTGACAGAGTCCAGCTTCTAGATAATTCTAAGCAGTCTAAATGAAAGTCAGCCAGTCTGGTTTTGACTAGCGATCAGTTAAGCCGCATTCACACCAAGGCAGTCAGCGTTGAACGTCTAGCTAATAAGAAACTTCATCTCTGGCGAAATGAAGTCTGATTGGCTAGACGTTCGACGCTGAGTGCCTTGGTGTGAATGCAGCCTTTGTATTGCTCTGATAGTTGAAGCTATTAGTGATTACTTCGGCTGTTGCATGAATGATTGCTTATGAATAATCTTTTATATACTGTATTTTAAACAACAATACTTGTGTCTAGAGTGCTGCTGAAGTTGTGAAGACCTTTTGAGATTTATTCTGCGAACAATGATGTTGAAACCTGTTTTTAAAGGATTGGATTTTCGACAATAAATTCACATCGCTCTTAAAGAAATGTCTTGTTCTTTGCGACTGATTTCCATAAAATCCTCGGATTCCGGATCTACGTAACAATATTGTGATTCTGTCAGTAGCGCACAAAAATTTTTCAAGGGTCGAAAGTCCACCATTTTGGTATTATGCTCCAATCCACTGCCCAACATATTCTTTTGATTTTGTCGATTTTGGGGAACAAAAACAATACAAAATTAATTATTGAATAAATAATTAGCATTCATTTATAAAATTAATTATTAATAACAAATGCATAATTAAATTTTGCGAAATATATACATAGGATTATTACCGATGGAAAAAAATCAAAGGCTATGGGCAGGGGGGTGGAACCCTAGGACTCCCCCTTGTATGCGCCACTGAATTCTGTCATATGAATATACATATTTATATTAATTGTAATTATTTAATAAATATAAAATAAATTTTTTCTTTCTTGATCTAAGTAGAAATTGACTCAATTTGTTTCCCTATATTATTTTTAGTCGGCAGAAGTATCAATAAGCGATTAGGAAAAAGAGGAATCTGTTCAAAAATAAGAGGGTTGGGGCAAAAGTTATGGCAACTGTTTTTTTTTCTTGAAGATACCAGTCCGGTTGGAAAATGTGACATATACAGACGAAAGGACAAGGTGTTAACTGCATGTGTGGACAATGAATAACACTGAAATATCGTTACACACTAATTCATTACGGTAGTATACAGGGCAATGTGGTCTTCACGGTGGAAAAGAATGACAACACAGTACGCCCACCGTACTACTGTATGTTATGGTAAGACATTATTTCCAAGGGCTTCCACTAATTCACTGTGATGTTCCATCGCATTTTTCCCTCAGAGAACGGCTATTTCGATGTAAGAACGCTTCTCCACACGGGTTACTTCCATCACATGGCACTGACCAACTGACTGATTTCACAGCCCTTGCTGCGCTACTACCAGCTATCACAGAGCCATCTGTTCTTTTGTATACACACTATGCCTCCAGAACTTCCACACGGCACATATACGTTTGTGATCCATTCACATATATACAAGAAAAAAATAGTTGCCATGACTTATACCCCAACCCTCGTATATTGTGAAATGTGCCTAATAGAAGACAGAAGAATTAAAAGAGACTTCAAATAAATTTAGTTTAAAGAATCAAAATAAACTCCAATTAATTACTATTGCTAATTTTGTACACGCGATACCCGAGTGTTCATGATCACGAATTAATAGTCGTCATTGTCAAGTCGTGAGTTCGAGCTCCAATGCCAATGAGGACCGGCCGCGTGGAGAAACTGACGCCCGTTAAACGTATCAGGGTTCAAAGTCCTCACATTGGCATGGTGTGGAAGTTCAGAGAATGGGATGCCAACTCCAACGTCGTATTCATTACTTGATCACGATTAAAAATTGTAAGATCCTTCGCCATGTTAATAAAAATCAAGTTGAAGATTTACTCAAATCGATAAAATGTATCATCTGGTAAAAAAAATAAAAAGTTGCCGATAATCTTCCAAGGGATTTGGAAGAGATCTAACGGGTGGATATCCAACGCTTCCTACTTTTATCCAATAAAGGCCTTCTCATACACGCTAGTCTCGGAACAACTCGAGTCTCTTTTGAACAGTTCAGTTCAG
>BMAU01017665.1:600000-818262 GCA_019973935.1 Trichonephila clavipes | reverse complement strand
CGAATCCGCTTCAAATGTTTGATACCGGCAAAAACCATTCAGCATCCAAAATACACCCTCTTCTGAACAGTTCAGTTCAGTGAAGGTTAACGTTAATAAAACGATATGCTCTGACGTCAACCACGCCCTATCTTCCCATGGAAAAACTACTTGCCGATTTTTCTGCTTCGGAAAACGAACATCCAATGTTATTTCTTTTATTCCGCTTGCGCTTTTGTAGACGGTCGTAAAAAAATGGAGCACCATTCTGCTTGCTTAAAATATTATACGCCATTTTTGATGCGTTTGACGAAGCCGAGTCTGCCATCCTTACCACCATCTTGTTTATGATGTGAGGGCTGCAGTAGCCCAGTGGTCAAGGTATTGGATCATGGGAGGCATGTCATGAGTTTGAGCCCAGCACCACTAAAGACCCTCCGTGTAGGGCAGCGATGCACGTTAAATCGGTCGAGAGCTGAAACGTCCTCCCGTTGATGTGGCGCGGTAGTTAGGAGAGGAGGGTGCCAGTTCAGGTGCCGTCCACGTCATTCCACCATGGTTCAAAATTACGTGGTCCGTCGCCAAAATCCTCGTGTTGCTAAACAGTGCGACGTTAATATTCACTCACTCATACTCACTTGTATATGATGTAAGGAGCCAAAGTACCCCATTGGAGGAAATTTCGAGCAATTTTAATTCCAAGCAATTCTTTCAGCTCACTGGGAAAAAGTTGTTAGAAGCCGCTGTTATGGCAACTATAGGCAAAAATTTCTCCAAGGGATTACTTGAAAGAAAATTTGCTCAAAATACGTATACGTGGGATAAGGCCTTATGATATCTAATGGATTTAAAAAGGTGCCCAAGAGAATTTTAAAAATGTAAAAAGATCATAATAAGATCGCGTAATATTTACTTCAAGCAATTGCGGGGAAAATATATAGATTTTGTGAAATGCTAACTGTAGTTCCTCTTTCTCCGTCTGACAGAAAAAATAACTCAATTATATTCAATAGCAAAAAAAAGAAAGAAAACTGCATCGCCATTTGGGACATTTAAATATTTCAGATGGCATTGTACAATTCTAATAAAGTTTCAAAATCAAGGTTTTTCTGCTTAAAGTATTATTACACACTTGGTATGATAAATGGTTTGAAAACTACATTTTAAGTAAATTAATAGATACCTATTTTTTTTATTTTCTGCCTTTGTACTATCTGTGGCTTCTGTGCCCTAGTTCAAGTACAATAAATGTAAATAAGAGTTTTTTGGTGTATTCTACTTTCCATGTCCAGTTATTCAACTAAAATAATGTTAATTTCAAATCATTTTTTGCATTAAAAAACTCCTGCAATATAACCCGAGAGACGATTTAGAAGGCTTACGGATTGGACATGGCATGAATGTAATTTGAGGCACACAATTTTTAAATTTCGATTATCAAAGTTGAAAAAAGTTTGTTTTCTTTAAGGAAATCAGTTTTTTTCATAAATTCTCTCGAAAACTAAGCTTAAATGCTGAAGTTACAAGAACTAATCTCTTTATTAATAGCATATGTTACTTAAATGCTCGCTTAAAACAAGGATTCAGAAATAGGTTTATACCTATAAAACCATCGACTCTTTTATGTTCGGCTGTATAAAAATAGATCACTTCAGTAAAGTAAATTGTACTAAGAATTTCAAATATTTCGCAGGATTTTTTCCAGTATTAAAACCAACTTATCAAAATGTAATACAAGCGTGACGTTGACATTCAAACAAAATGTCATGTGACGTTGACATTTGTTTTTAAAGTACTGTCATCCAAAACAATCGTGCATGTAAAATTTCAGTTCAAGTGAATGCTTTAAAACGTGAGAAAAAAAATCGTTGAAGTTTTTACCCAAGTCGCTAAAAATGAAACCAACGTGGCTGTATTTTTAATTATTTAATTAGTTTTTCAAATAGTTTTAATTATCTTATCGTATTTTTACACAAAGCAATAGTGTATGGATAAATTCAGCTCAAATGAGCTATTTAAAATGAGAGAAGAAAACCTTTTCATGTTTCGTCACAAGTCTCCAAAATGGTCACTAAGTCGCCAAAAATGATGCGAACGTGGCTGCATTTGTAATTCTTTGAATAATCAGTTTTAATCAATTAGTTTATTAATAATTAAATTACTGTATTGTCATCCAAAATAATCATAATTCAAATTTCAGCTCAATTTAACGCTTTAAAATTTATTTTATTACTGATTGAAAATTCCACCAAGATAAATATAGAGTGTGGGCTAATCGTAGGAATTGAAAAATACAACCTTGTATACTTTAACACAATGTTTCTCAAACTGTGGGGCGCGCCCCCTACGAGGGGGCGCGAGCATATCAAAATAAAAGATTTAAAAAATAATTAATTTACTGGAATGAATTAAAACGAAATACTTTCAGACATAAATAAAAAATGCACTTTTGCTCTGATGTAAGTTATAGGCGATATCAAGTCATCAAAAAAAAAACTTCAATACTTAATTAGCTATCTTTGATCCTATAACCAAATAAAAAATATTTTATTTAATTTGCTGTAATCCCATGATGAGAGAGTTTTTATTACGTTTTCTTTTTTAAAAATAACATTCTACTCTTTCAGAGAAAAAACAGATCCCAGATCCAGAATCGAAAAAATTCAGGAACATAAAAAATTTATCACTGTCATTATTTTTGAAATACTGCACATTATAGCTGTAATTTGTTTGACATTCTAAGTTATTGGTAGAGTTAGTTATAACCCATCTCTTATGTGTGTTTATTTCTCATTTAAGGAAGTTGTAAGTAATGTATTTCTTTATTGCGCTTTTTTCCATGTAAAACAGTTTTATGATATTTGGAAAACCACGGAAAGCACACACACTTTGATGGATTACTATGCGAAGACTGAGACCAAGAGGAGTATTTTCAAACATAAAGCATAACAATTGTTTTTAGCAGTAACATACATATTATATCATATTATCATATCACTTTTTACCCGGAAATGGTCGCGCGGGACACAGATCACGAAATTGTTGATTCTGGCAAAACTGTTTATTTGTCACCAAAGAAAAATTGAAGAGTCCTTGAAAGTAGGTAAGTAACTTTCTCTTAGTTAAATTATTCACTGGAATAACGATTTTTATCGTGTACAATAAAATTATAAAAAAAGGATTGGGGTGACTCAATAACCCCGCTAGATCGTATCGAGTGCGAGCCTGCTCCCAGGTTAAAACATGTTGAAGTCTTTTTGCTTTAAATATTAAAAATAGAATTATTCTTCATCGGAATTTTATATTGCTGTTCATTATTTAACAAACTATAAATGCTAATTCTGTGAGGCTTAAAATTAAAATTCTCTTAAAACTAATTATAATTTGAGCAAGCATTTTAAAAAACATTTTACATTTTTGTAAACATTGTCGCGCAATTGGCTTTACCCTCCTTACAATACAGCTATTATATCAAGAATGTTTTATTTTCTTTTAAACGAACTCCTGCAAAGAGCAAGTACTTCGGCCGGTATACTTTTAATGTATCAGTGCTGCACAGTATTTTATATATAATTAATTAATACAAAATTAAGAACAAGTTTAATAAGTATTAACGACTTCCATGGGCTTGTCCTGCAAAGCAAAGTTTTTATAAGGAATGCTTATGATTAGAAATTGACCCTCTGAGTTATTTTTCTATATTTAGCAGATATCCATATTTTGTCTTCTAAGCAGTCACCGCATTTTGCAATATGTTCAATTTAAAAATTAAAGAAAGGAAAAATAACGTATTAATTGTCCTATTACTTGTTTTTTTTTTGCTTAAAAGTAGTATTCAAAATTTAATACTTATGTAATTAATGTGTATGGTTTATAATTAAGATCTCGTATTGTAGCTTTAGCGTCAAAGTGCATTATTAATGTATAAGGGGGGCGCGATAAAAATTGTGATTGAAAAGGGGGGCGCCAGTATTGAAAGTTTGAGAAGCACTGCTTTAACAGCTATTATATTGCTCTTCTAGCAACCAAGAAGCCATGAAAACCCATTACTAATACCTAGTTTTCATCTGAAAAGTCAAATAACCAATACTTTGGCAGTATTGTAATCTGATATCATTGTCGAGTATTCATAGCAAATTTAGCTTTACAGAAATATAAAACATTTTCTTCGCGTCACATGCATATGGATCTATAGAAGATCCTCCCGAGAAGAATAAAAGGACATCTTGAAAAATATATGCATGGATATAATATGTAATATACAAATACTTAGGAAATCACTTTCACTTTGCGTTTTTAATTTGGATGAATTCTATCTTAGTAATTATAACTTGAGACAAATTACTTGCAAGAAATTGGCAAAAACTTTTTATTAATCAAAAAGTCATTTAAAATTGATTTACAGGAATGTTAAAATCTACGCTTTCCAGAAAATAAAAAGTTACTTTATTAGTCAAAGTAGGGAACAAAAATGAATTAAATTGTTTACTCAACTAAAACATCACAAAACTTTGAATATTAAAATTCTACTTTTTTAGCTTTTCTCCCTTTATTTTTTAGACGTTGTCTGTTCTTTCATTCTCCAAGTCTCAACTCATTCAATTCTTCTTCTACACTTCTCTCGGGTTGATTTCTCGCCACTTTCTGTCTTTCGGGAGCCTCCGCAGATTGCTTCAGGAGACGTTTAGATATTTCCCTTTCTCGTTTCCATTGACAGTAGGAAAGAGAACTTGGTTTTCTTCGTCTTGGTCTACTAGCTGTCTGGTCAGCAGATTGGGGCGGAGGAATTCCTTGACCTTTCGAAGCAGGTAATTTTTTCGCTGCTTCTTCAGAAAGCACACTTTTTGCGATTCTTTCGATTAACTGAGGATTTATTATTTCGTCGGAGTCTGAAATACCCTTTTCGAATTTCTCATCAACTAATCTAAATATCTTAGAATAGCCCTCTTTTGCTCCATATGGCATAAAGTACTCTGATCGAAAGTAGCTCACAATCGCTCTCATCCATTCTACTACTCTCAGAGTAAAATAATTTTCAGTGATTTTAGAAATGTCATGTTTCATCGATTTAGAAATATCCTCAGTATAAAATTTGTACCATGAACGGGGCATTTCCAAAAAGTCTACGGTTATATTTTGAGATTGAAAGTACAAGTAGAGTTCAGCGTGCACAGCAAAAAGAGCTAAAGCGATACTCGAAGTATCTTTTGCGGTATCAGGATCACACTCTTTTAATCTATCATACACGACTTTCGTGAACTCTTCCATATTACTAAATGAATGCCTACTGCTTAGTATTTTAAAGGCTTCAATAAATTCGTCTCTGTAATAAAACTGATACCAAAGAACTTCTGAAGAAACAGCATTCAATACAAAGAAATTTTCGTAATAATTTTTATCACGATTGAATGGTGGAAAATCTGTAACTCCCAGTCGTATAAAAATACTAACAAAGACGTCATACGCAAATCTTTCCATATTTATTTCACATGAATCGCTCGAAGTACTTTCATTATTTACACTTCTCGGTTTACATTTGGGGCCCATTTTTCGTTTTTGAGAAGAGAAAAGCTTACGTTAAAGCAAAAATCACTCAAAAAAGATTTTCAGAAGCTATTTAATAGTACTTATAAAAATTTACAAGAAATTTTATTTTACATTTATTTTAACTATTAACTCCCTTGCGGCATATAAAAGTTATATTTTCTAAGTGAGAGAATATTAACTTCACACTTTTCAGCTACTCGAGGGCTTTTGGCTACGGGCCTCGTAATTTTGAACCATTGTCAAATGACGAGGACGAGATCAGAGCTGGCACCTCCTCTTCTAACTTCCTCACCATGCCAATGGGAAGACTTAAAGCATCGACAGATTTATCCCTTTGTCGTTGAGTGGTATCACACCGAAACTACGCATTAAATATTTTTTTAAAAAATCAAATTTAAAATTTTATTTACACCAAAAAGAATTTTGAATTTTCTTTCTTTTTTCTAGCAATAAATGTCTGCACCATGGCTATATGTAACGATTGAGGCCTCCTAAAAAGAAAAATATTGACAACACTTAAACTTTAGTAATTTCCATTAGCTCTAAAAATATTTTTAAAAATATATATTTTAAATTATAGCATGCGATCTTATTATGAATATTTCTATTTATTAATCACAACTTTCAATCCTTTTGATAAGTAAACATAAGATTAGAAAAATGAAATTAAAATTTATGGTTTCTCACTGAGAAACCAAACTCCAGTAAGAAACAGTGGCGTAGCGTACACCCCCGCTACCCCTGCACTGCGGGGGCCCAGGACTCTAGGGGCCCCAAAGTCTGAGCTATGCCAATTGCATAAGATCCGGATACGGCTCAAAATCTGATTTTGCAGGGAGACCCGAAAATTCTCCGTTACGCCACTGGCAAGAGATAATATTGCAAGTCTCTTGGCGCCCGTTCTAAAGGAAAAATTCTCAAAACAGCTGACTTTCTGAAGCTCTGTTTGTTTATTTCATGTTTAGCAATATATTTATTTACTTTAAAATTGTAGTGAGAAATTTTTATATTTAAATATATTTATCCGCACTCTAAAATTCTGCCACTGTGTGGAGCTGTACATATTGCACATGCATAATTGCGACCCTTTGTGTATATAATAGATTTAAATATTCTGTCTTTTTATAGTTATGGATGGAAGCCTATGTATTAGCAATTTTTTTTATTAATACATATAAATTATTTTTAGAATATAACGTAAAATATAGTAGGTTTATGTATAATTTTGAAATCAAAATTTTTTAAGTGTAGAAATTTTTTTAAAAATAATTAAAAACTTTTAAAATCATTTTTCCTTGATTAATTTCGTTAAAATATAAATGTTTTATGGTCATAAAAAATGAGATTTTTATTTTGAAAATTTTTTTTCGATTGGTCAGTTTGAGTAGGAAAAAAGGTCCGTTACTGTTCACTGGTTTCACAGTGAAACTATAAACCTCTCGAAATTGAAAAATGCTAATTTTTTTTCTTTGGATATTTGGGATCACCTTTATGTCTAATAGTCATTTTTGAAATTATTTTGTTAATTTTCAAACAGAATATGTAGTAAACTTTAAAGGGTTAACATGCATCATCCGACCTACACGGTGAGCCTCCAGTGGCACTCGGCTCGAACCTGCGACTCAACAAAGTCTGTCATGAATTCTTGACCATGACTATTTGGATACCACGGTCACTCCATTAAAATATAAAACTTAGAACACATAAAAAATGTAATAAAAAAGAAGTTTGAAATCGAGAAAATGAAACCGCAAAATCCACATTCTCCAGAAGTTGAAAAATATTTTCATTTCTTTCCCTCTCAGATGCAAATAATGTTTGACACGAACAAAAGATTTTTAAAGGTTCTAAAAAGTTACTTCGCACTGTGTGGAAACTAAGTATAAAAAGAATTTGATCTACCATATCTAACCTTGAAATTTATCACTTCAATGGGGACGAGACTAAAATAATTAACTTTTTTGGAAAGGGATAGTTAGAATCCTAATTTTCTGTCAAAGTTCAACTTTAATATTCTCTCACGTAACAACCCATGTGGACCAAGGCCTACTGTGTCCATCTCAGTTTTCGTGACCTCGTGCACTTAGGTGTATAAGCAGATGTTCCGGCCATGTGGTCAATCCAATGCAAAACTCCAGCCTGATTATTACTCATTTGTCGAGCCACTGAGGAATTGAAAGGCAATGTCGAACTTGCCCAACCCTGGATTTGAACCCCGGACCTGTGGCATGAAAGCGCAATTCGCTACACCTCAGGAATACTTTTTATAAATTATTGTCTTGAAACTATAATCCTATCAATTTTTTTATCAACCGTGATTTAATTAATTAATCAGTTTATAAATAAAAAGGCAATACTAGGGACAATAAGTATAATAAATGCTGTAAAAAAACATTGGATTACTACAGCATAATTGAAGGTATATTTTTTTCATTTAAGGCGCAAATATTTAAGATTATAATTTGTATTTGCTGTTATATGTTTTGTCCGTTTTTTTGTATCACTGTTTGAGAAATTAAACGGAAATTGATGTAAAACTTTTATGGCTAAATAATTATAATTAAATGGGATTTAATTTTTGTTTTATTTAAATATAAATATTTTTTATGAAAATATACCTTAAAAGATACATAATAAAAGGTAGATATTAAACTTCACCCTTATTCTAAGTATTTCATTATGTTATATTGGCATGGCCGCAGTAGCGTATTGGTCAAGGTATTGGATCGTGGCTTGCCTTGTCACGAGTTCGAGCCCAGTACCACTAAAGACCCGCCGTGTAGGGCAGCGATGCACGTTAAATTTGTCGAGAGTTGAAACGTCCTCCCGTTGATATTTTGTGGTAGTTAGGAGAGGGGGTGCCAGCTCAGGTTTCGTCCACGTCACTTGACCATGGTTCAAAATTACCTGGGTCGTCGCCAAAAGCTCTCGTGTAGTTGAACAGTGCGACGCTAATATCCACTTATTCAGTCTGAGTCGAGGTAATGTCTTGAAAAAGTTAGTGCCACGCATGGGGCACATTTATGTTTTCCTTAGTGAGAAGGAACAACATTCTCCGAATTGAACGATAAAAGTAGTAGAGTATCTATAGTGAGTGTGTGGGAGAGAAAAACGTCGCATAAAGCAACACGAGGACTATTGGCGACGGACCTCGTAATTCTGAGCCTCGGTTAAGTAACGACACCTGAGCTAGCCTCTTCCTCTCCTAATTACCACCCTACACCAACGGAAGAACACTGAAACTCGACAAATTTAACGTGCATGGGCCCTCTCTACATGGCGGGTTGGAGTATTCAGAAGTGATATCCCAAATTATGGTATATTAAGGTAATCATGAAAAAAACGCGTGTTGAGCTAAATAGCATTTTACTGAACTATAAAGAGATCCGAAATGTATAACTACACCTTACTTTTCAATAGAAATAAAAAAAATAAAATAATATAACGAAATGTGAAATACTTAGAATAAGGGTGAAGTTTAATATCTAGCCTTTTATTATCATGTATCTTTTAAAGTATATTTTCATAAAAAATATTTATTTTTAAATAAAACAAATACTAAATCATATAATATGTATTTATATAATTATTTAGCCATATAAAAGTTTTACATCAATTTCCATTTAATTTCTCAAACATTGATACAAAAAAATTGACAAAACATAACAGCAAATACAAATTGTAATCTAAAATATTTGCGCCTTAAAGAAAAAAATATATCTTCAATATATGCTGTAGTGTAATCCAATATTTTATTACAGCATTTGTTATATTTATTATCCCTAGCATTGCCTTTTATTTATTAAAGTGATTAATTAATTAAATCACGGTTGATAAAAAATTGATAGGATTAGTTTCAAGACAATAATTTATAAAAAAATATCCCTGAGGTGTAGCGAATTGCGCTTAAAATGCCACAGGTCTGGAGCTCAAATCCCGTGTTGGGCAAGGTCGACTCTGTCTTTCATCTCTTCAGTGGATCGACAAATGAATACCAAGCTTTCTGGGGTTTTGCATCGGATTGACCACCTAGCTGGAACATCTGCTCATACACCTAAGCTCACAAGGTCACGAAAACTGAGATGGACATAGTAGGCCTTTGCCCTCGTGGCCGCGATAGCCGAGTGGTATAGGTATCGGACCGTGGCTTGCTTTGTCACGGGTTCGAACCCTGTACCACTAAAGACCCGCCGTGTAGGGCAGCGATGCACGTTAAATCTCTCGAGAGCTGAAACGTCCTCCCGTTGGTGTGGTGTGGTAGTTAGGAGAGAGGGGTGCCAGCTCAGGTGTCGTCCACGTCACTTGACCATGGTTCAAAATTACGTGGTCCGTCGCCAAAAGCCCTCGTGTAGCTGAACAGTGCGACGTTAATATTCAATCAATCAGGCCTTTGCCCTCATGGGTTGTTGCGTGAGTGAATATTAACGTCGCACTTTTCAGCTACACGAGGTCTTTTGGTGACGGACCTCGTAATTTTGAACCATGGTCAAGTAACGAGGACACTTGAGCTTCTTCTAACTACCACACCACCATTCTAAACACCACACAAACTGGAGGACGTTTGAGGTCTCGACAGATTTAACGTGCGTCGCTGCCCTACACGACGGGTCTTTAGTGGAACTGGGCCCGAACTCGGGACAAGCCAGCCACGATCCGATACCTTGACCACTCGGCTACCGTGGTTAGTCATAGATTGTTGCGCTATTGACTTAAGTCAGGAGAAAATTAAGTAACATTGTAATTGTTAATAAAATGTCAATTAGATGCTAACTTAACCGACATTTTTGTTTGATTTAATATTACTGCTTAATCGACTTAATTAGAATTCGACAAGTTATAGAAGCGCATATTTCAGCAATCATTTTTCGTTGAAGGCAGTACTGAATATTTAAATGGATTTTTTATCAATAAAAAATGAACCAATTTATTCCATAGAATTTCTTGAATAAAATTTTATTTTCCCCTGCTTTTCTTTAGTAGTGCTCGCGTTAATCTAGTGATCATGAACTTTTGGCCAGCGTTGTCGAGTCATGGGTTCGAGTCTTCATGTCATTAAACATTCGCAATGTAGAGAGGATAATGTACGTTAAATCTGTGGAGGCTCAAAGTTCCCATTTTTTTGTGGTGTGAAAGTCTGTAGAGTGGGGATCCAGTTGAGGTGCCGTGTTCGTCGTTTACCGGTGGTACGAAATTGCAATGTTTGCCGCCATACCAGGGCTCAAAGTTGCGATGTACCTAGTTAAAATTTAACTTTACCCTCTCATTATAATTAATATAAGAAATAGAAAATAATTAAGTTGAAGTTGCATATAAATTAATTCGCTATGAAAAATACTAAAGGATGTAAAACACTCAATTAAAAAACCAACTGATTATCCATAGCGCGAGACTACAATTGAATAGTGGTAGGGAGAGTGTTGTTGTTGTGATTGAAATGCCACCTGATTGAAAGTAACTTCAAATCAAGGTCCACGAAATTCATCGCGACGAAAGGGCTAGAGTTTTACGCCTGTCGTCAGCCTTAGCTTTGAGCACTATACAGGTGACAGTACGATGTTGTTCGATTCCACCCCAATTTTGAGGGAGAACCCCCTGGCGGTAGTCGGGGCCTCTCACCAATGTCACGAGAGGACTTGCGGCTCGACGGCTATTTAGAGTAACTCCATGCCACGAAGGCACTATACATTTACAAACATCCAGGCCTTCTCCGGGATTCAACGGTGGACGTGGTAGCCGAGTGGTCAAGGTATCGGATCGTGGCTGGCCTTGTCACGAGTTCGAGCCCTGTACCATTAAAGACCCACTGTGTAGGGGAGCGATGCATGCTAAATCTGTTGAGAGTTCAAACGTCCTCCCGTTGGTGTGGTAGTCTGGAGAAGGGGGCCAGCTTAGGTGTCGTCCACGTCACTTGACAATGGTTCAAAATTCCGTGTCCGTCGCCAAAAGCCCTCGAGTAGCTGAACAGTGTAACGTTAATATTCACTCACTCACTCTCCGGGATTCGAACCCAAGCACTACGGCACAACAGTCAGTGTCACTAACCACTATCCGGATGGGCGGCTAGCTCAATTAAGTAATTAATTGAATAGAAAAGGAACATAAGTAATGATTTCCGCCTTTAGGAGGAGGAACGGAGAGCTGTGCGCAGCTCTGGTTGGTTCTTTATTTGTCACCAGTAGCCCCCGTATTACTTTACAGTACGGTCAAAGTTAATAAAATCAAATAAAAAGGATGAAGTCAATCGTCCTCAAGTGGTTTTAATGTACAACACTAATGAAACAGTAAATCAATTGATTATGATTCCAAAACAATTTCGAATGGCTGGATTCTTTATATAAGCTTTAAATAACAGCAACCAGAAAGCTATTAGTGACGGATTTCTTTATTTCAAACCTTAAATAAAGAAAAGGAGGAATACTGACGTGATATATCTCTCACTAAGTTTGATATGATGCACATAACAAATTTTGAGCTCTATTTTCAATAAAGCAAAAAACGTTGAATAGAAATATGAATGTTTTTCGTTTGTAAAACTTCCTTTTAAGATAAGAAGTATACTCTATGAAATGAGCTAAAATTGATCTGCATTTAGTTCGGCATGCGTCTCATGAAGCCCTCTCAAACGAAAAGTGTCAAGGAGTTAAAACCTTTTCCAAGTTGAGACATCAATGATTTTTGCTCCTTAACTACCTCATTGCAAAGCTTCTGCCCGCTCATCACAAGTTGACAGAGAATTAGGAATCTAACTATCCCTTTCCAAAAAAGTTAATTATTTTAGTCTCGTCCCCATTAAAGTGATAAATTTCAAGCTTAGAAATGGTAGATCAAATTCTTTTTATACTTAATTTCCACACAAAGTGCGAAGTAACTTTTTAGAACCTTTAAAAATCTTTTGTTCGTGTCAAACATTATTTGCATCTGAGAGGGAAAGAAATGAAAATATTTTTTCAACTTCTCTGGAGAATGTGGATTTTGCGGTTTCATTTTCTCGATTTCAAACTTCTTTTTTATTACATTTTTTATGTGTTCTAAGTTTTATATTTTAATGGGGTGACCGTGGTATCCAAATGGTCATGGTCACGAATTCATAACCGACTTTGAGTCGCAGGTGGGGCTGCGGTAGCCCAGTGGTTAAGGTATCCAAACATGGCAGGCATGTCATGAGTTCGATCCCAGTACCACTAAAGATCCGCCGTGTAGGGCAGCGATGAACGTTAAATCTGTCGAGAGCTGAAACGTCCTCCCGTTGGTGTGGTGTGGTAGCTAGGAGAGGGGGTGCCAGCTCAGGTGTCGTCCACGTCACTTGACCATGGTTCAAAATTACGTGGTCCGTCGCCAAAAGCCCTCGTGTAGCTGAACAGTGCGACGTTAATATTAACTCAACTCAACTTGAGTCGCAGGTTCGAGCCGACTGCCACTGGAGGCTCAGCGTGTAGGTCGGAAGATGATTGTTAAATGTGTCGAGACTAAGTCTTCCCATTGGCATGGTGGGGAAGTTAGAAGAGGAAATGCCAGCTCAGGTGTCGTCCTCGTCTTTTGACCATGGTTCCAAATTACGAGGTCCGTAGCCAAAAGCCCTCGAGTAGCTGAATAGTGTGAATTTAATATTCTCTCACTTAGAAAATATAACTTTTATATGCCGCAAGGGAGTTAATAGTTAAAATAAATGTAAAATAAAATTTCTTGTACATTTTTATAAGTACCATTAAATAACTTCTGAAAATCTTTTTCGATTGATTTTTGATATAACGTACGTTTTTATCTTCTCTGCTCAAAAACGAAAAATGGGCCCCAAAAGTGCTAATAATGAAAGTACTTCGAGCGATTCACGTGAAATAAATATGGAAAGATTTGCGTATGACGTCTTTGTTAGTATTTTTATACGACTGGGAGTTAGAGATTTTCCACCATTCGATCGTAAGCCAAATCGTTACGAAAATTCCAGAATATTGAAATATGTTTCTACAGAAGTTCTTTGCTACCAATTTAATTACAGAGACCAATTTATGGAAGTATTTAAAATACCGAACAGTAGGCATCCATTTAATAATATCGAAGAGTTCGCAAACTTTGTGAATGATGCAATAAAAGAGTCTGATACTTATGCCACAGACTATCCTCCAGATATGGTTTTCACTATTTTCGCTATGCACGCTGAACTGTACTTGTACTTTCAATCTGAAAATAAAAACGTAGATTTTGCGGAATTGCCCCGTTCATGGTACAATATTTATACTAAGGATATTTCTAAATTTATCAAAGATGACATTTCTGAAATCACTAAAGTTTTTCGTTCTTCGAGACGAGTAGAATGGACTGAAGCGATTGTGTGCTACTTTCTATCAGAGTATTTCATGCCATATGGAGCAAAAGAGGGCTGTTCTAAGATATTCAGATTAGTTGATGACAAATTTCCAAAGGTTATTTTACGCTCCGGCGAAACAATAAATCCTCAATTAATCGAAAGAATCGCAAAAAGTGTGCTTTTTGAAGAAGCGGAGAAAAAATTGCCTGCCTCGGAAGTTAAACAAATTCCTCCACCCGAATCTGCTGACCAGACAGCTAGTAGTAGCACATTAGCAAGGCGAAGGAAACAAAGTTATCTCTCCTACTCTCAATTGAAACAAAAAAAGAAAGTATCTAAAAGTCTCCTGAAGCAATCTGCAGGGGCTCCCGAAAGACAGAAAGTGGCGAAAAATCCACCCGAGAGAAGTATAGAAGAAGAATTTAATGATTTGAGACTTGGATAATGAAAGAACAGACAACGTCTAAAAAATAAAGGGAGAAATGCTAAAAAAGTAGAATTTTAATATTCAAAGTTTTGTGATGTTTTAGTTTAGTAAACAATTTAATTCATTTTAATCCGCTACATTGACTAATAAAGTAACTTTATTTTCTGGAAAGCGTAGATTTTAATACTACTGTAAATTTTTAAATGATATTTTAATGAATAAAAAGTTTTTGTCAATTTATCTCGAGTTATTTGTCTTAAGTTATAATTACTAAGATAGAAATCATCCAAATTAAAAACACAAAGAACGTGATTTCCTAAGTATTTGTATATTAACCATGCATATATTTTTCAGTGTTCTTTAGTTTTTCTCGGGAGGATCTTCTATAGATCCGTATCCTTGTGACGTGAAGAAAATGTTTTATATTTTTCTAAAGCTAAATATGCTATGAATACTCGACAATGATATCGGATTACAAGACTGTCAAAGTATTGGTTATTTGACTTTTCAGATGAAAACTAGGGATTAGCAATGGGTTTTCATGGCTTCTTGGTTGCTGGAAGAGCAGTATAATAGCTGTTAAAGTATACAAGGTTGTATTTTTCAAATCCTAACCCATTAGCTCACACTCTTTCTATTTATTTATGTATATATATATATATATACACTATATTTATATCAATCACTAATAAAGTAATTGAGCTGAAATTTTAATCATGATTATTTTGGATGACAATACAGTGATTTAACTATAATTAATAAAAATTCATTCATTAAAACTAAGTATTCAAATAATTACAGTTACAGCCACGCGTTCGCATCATTTTTGGCGACTTGTGACAAAACATGAGAAGGTTTTTTTTCTCGCATTTTAAACAGCTCATTTGAGCTGAAATTATCTATACACTATCGTTTTGTATAAAAATACGATAAGTTATAAGTAATTAAAACTAATTGACTGAAACTAATTAAAAATGCAGCCACGTTGGTTTCATTTTTAGCGACTTGGGTCAAAACTTTAACGATTTTTTTTCTCGCGTTTGAAGGCATTCATTTGAACTGAAACATTATATACACGATTGTTTTGGATGACAATACGATACTTTAAGTGGCAATTAATTTTTATTAATTGTAATTAATGTGATACTTTCTTATGCATATACATATTTATATTAATTGTAACTATTTAATAAAAAGAAGCTAAAATAAAATACTTTGTTTATCTAAGAAGGAATTGACTTAATTTTTTTTATATTACTTGTTTCACTGAAGTCCATTGTGACATTATCTAATGGTCTCAATAAAGGGGGAAAAAACGTAGCTCTTTGCAAGTAAGTCAATAGCATTTTAATTTTAAGAAAATTCTTACACAGAATGATACTTTAATTTAACTATCCATATAACATTTTATTATGCTTTAAAAACAAACGCTGATGAATGTTAACGTCACACTTGTATTGCATTTTAATAAGTTTGTTTTAATATTGGTAAAAATCCTGCGAAATATTTAAAATTCTTAGTACAAGTTACTTTGCTGAAGTGATTTATTTTTATATAGCCGAACATAAAACAGTATGGTTTTATAGGTATAAAACTATTTCTGAATCCTTGTTTTAAGCGTGCAATTAAGTAACGTATATTAATAACGAGATAATTCTTGTAACTTCAGCATTTAAGTTTCAGTTTCGAGAGAATTTAAGGAAAAATTGAGATTTCTTTAAAGGAAATATTTTTTACAACTTTGATAATTGAAATTTAAAATTCTGTGCTCAAATTACATTCATACCATGTCTAATCTGCAAGCCTTATAGTCTCTCGATGTATACTGCAGGACTTTTTTAATGAAAAAAATTCTTTATTGAAATTAACATTTTAGTTGAATAACTGTAGATGGAAAATAGAATATACCAGAAAACTACTCTTATTACAAGCTTTTATTTAACTTGCAATGTAAAATGTTCGGGTGGAATCTTGCAACTCAATTTTGATGCTGATTATTTCAACCGACTGAGCTGAAATGTTGTATAGACGTTTAGTTTGGATGACAATGCACGTTTTGATTACTTATGTTCCAATATCGCAAGTAGTTAAAAAGATATTAATTAAAAACCTTTTGCCCCTGTTAGCTTTTTATTCCGCCGATCGGCTTATCGGATTGAGAGCTTAAAGAAGTTCCAATTTTTTTACCTTTTTTACAATACCATTTGATTCTTTCTATCAAAGTGAGACACAAAATAATTACATAATCGAAAGATCATTTAGTTCACCACGATATGGTATATATAATTCTTTTTTAAAAAATAATGATATTTTCTATTTCTTACGATTTTTTCTAAAATGAGGCAAAATCGATGCGTTTTCGTGAAAATTTCTATATCGTTCCGTATGAGTTTTTTTTTTTTCGTGTTAATGAATCGATATTCGGCACTAAGAAAGTTCTATCGTTTCACTTTAGAATCAGTCATTTAAAAAATAAAATGCCAAAAAAAAAAAAATTTTTTTACGAGTTTTCAAAAAATACTCAAATTTTTAATAAAACATTTTAAACTTCGTTATATTTAAAGATAATCGCACGCGCGAAGCTTTTTTTTTTCGTTTGTAGAAGAGTATTATCCAGATTCTGCACACAAGGATGAAAAAGTTAGTTTAAAATTTTTCTTGCGTTTTTCGTTTGTTATATAGTATTATAGTAAAAAAAAACGAATTTTAATATTTTGATTAATTTTGCTTTGTCTAATGTTGTTAAGTCCTTGTATTTACTTAGTTTCACAATTTTAAAAATTAAAATCACAGATCAAGTTATTTATTTTGCTTGCTTATTTACACAGGTAAATCTCGCGACAAGCTTTTATATCATAAATTGTGTAATGACGTTATAAGCTCATAGCAAAAAAAGTTTTAAAAGAAAAGTTTATTTTGTTCTTTTCAGAGCATTTAAATAAAAGCTTGTTTTTAAAAAAGTTTTTTTTACTTTTAATTTATTTTATCATAATATCGGACAATTAGTGCTAGGAACAAAGTGTAATTCACGTCGGTACTTTCATCAAGAGCAACAGAAAATATAACACTTTTTTTGTAAGCCAAAATTGTGCTTTACTGTTACATTTTCTACTATTTAAATTATTCGTCTCTCAATAGTTTGGGCAGATGCCCGCATTGCTTGAATCCGGGATAATATTTGTAGATTTGGTAAGCCACTAAACAATAATCCAACACTTTTAAAAATGCGTTGTTTTCATAACCACATCTGTGAAAGGTTTGTCTTTGATAGCAATTCAGTGAGCAATTACAAAACTTCACTCAGTAACTTTAGGTTTAGTTTCAATTGTTTAACAATAAATAAATAAATAAATGCAGCTTCTTTTTTATATCCAGAAATAGCTTTTTTTATAACTTAACAGTTTTCATCAAAATTCCTAAATGTGTTCAGTTTGAAAATGTCCTTGTACAATTGACAGGTGACATACGATGATTTCGTGACTTAATACACAAGCACAAGTACAATCTTTTTGTCTTACGAATCCATATTCATTCGACCAAGAGTCTTGACAACCGTCAGCATCAAACTCTCTTTTTATTAGTGATAATTTGACTAAATATGTGGGTACAAATTGCCGCAATAATTAAGTAGAATACAAGCTTTAAAAATAAAATTAAAGTGTCGTTAATTGAAGAGTAATCTGTAGCACACGACTTGCATCTAATTAAATTCTACTTTCGACTGAAATCGAACTCGAAACTCATGTATTGGCACGAATAACAGAACAAAATGAGGGAAAATGCGTGAGGCGCTGTAAAGACAAACAGTGCGATTTAACTTTATGTGATAACTTTGTAATGGTTTAGAGCAGCGATACTCAACGTGTGGTCCACCGAGCCTTTTTAAGTGGTCCGGTCATAGCCCAGTGCTCTGAGAAGCTTACTTATTTGAGAAAAATGTTTTGAAAATTTGGTGGGAAATTCTGCGTCAAGAAATCAAATACAGTCGACCCTCGATAATTCGAAGTTGGAGGGACCAATGAAAAACTTCGAATTATCAAGAGGGTAGGAAAAAACTCTCAAAATACACAAAGAGAAGTTTTTTCTAACACACATTTAAATTTAAAACCATGTAATAAAGCAGCAATTGTACATAATTTTTAAAGTACATTTTATACAGTATAAAAAAAACAAGTTAAAAGTCCTGTATTCAAAGAATACTTATATCTTGAAAAGAACTATTAAAAGAATATACATACCATATATAATTAATCCTTTTTGTCGAAAAAAATCTGTTATCTTTTTTTGTTTTAAGGTGACAGAACACCTTTAAAACTCAATTTTTGGTCAATATATCGATTTTTCGTTTTTGGTCTTATATTAAAATTCAATCTTTTATCTTTGTAAATATGTTAAAATTTTGTTTCTATCTTAATTAGAAGCCGAGTTACAGCTTTTTCAATATTACTTAATCATAAATTTCTCGGACCCGAAATAGTTTCTGCTAACCGGAAGTGGCCGAGTTGTTTGTTTACGTTTCTCTTTCATAAAATATGACATGAAATATTATAATTAATATACAAATATTTAGTCAGAAATTAAAATAGAACATTTAAGAATAAATATAAATGTATTTGGAAATACAGTTTTCCTTTTTTATGTGTAAAACCTGGCAGCAAGTTTGTTGTTTTGACTTTGTTTACATATGCGTTTTATTTTCATGCTGAAAGAATTGACAGCGTAAAAAAGTTTATTTGATTGTTTTATTCTGCTTTATTTTAACTTAAAAATGGTTAAAAGTATTGCTAGAAAGCGCAAGCGGCAATTTTATGGTAATAAATTCACTAACACTTCGAAAAAAAATAGCACTTCAGCAGTTCCTGAATGTACTGCTAGCTGTTCTAAGTTGGGAAAAGAGTTTCTCAACTGCAGAAGAAATGCCTGGTCCTGTGTTTGGTAACAGAATCGTTGACCTTGAACTTATTGTGGAAGCTTTTTCTCAACTTTGTGCTGTCCAAAATGTTTTGCTGAAAAAGTAGAACTATTCGAGGATTCCAGATATGGATTGTGCTCCCATTTTACACTAAAATGTAAGTGTTGTGACTTTTTTTTTTGCATTTGCTTCATCAAAAAAAGTTGTAAATGCACCTGTCATAAATACGAGGCTAGTATATGGTATGAGGCAGATAGGCAAAGGTTTTGCTGGGGCATTTAAATTATGCTCAACATTAAATTTGCCTCGACTAACCAAAACTGCTTACAAAAATCAGGAAGCAAAGCTTTTAAAAGTGGTTCAGGAAGTAGCTGAGGAATCCATGATAAAAGCTGCTACTGAAATTGTGGAGAAACAACAAAATCTCTCATCCGATATTATAAAATGTGGCATATCGGTGGATGGCACATGGCAACGAAGAGGCTATACATCTATGAATGGCTGTGTTGCTGCAATATCAGTTGATACTGGTAAGGTGTTAGACATAGAAGTTATATGTCGTCCTACTGTCCAACATGTAAGAGACTTCAGACTATGCCAAGAAACTTGGAATATGAGTCGTCAAAAGCCGACCACATATGTCAGTGTAATTTCACAGGCTCTTCATCAAAAATGGAAATTGTGGGGGCTTCCCGAATATTTCTTCGATCTGAAAAAAACCGCAGACTGCAATACACTCAATATTATGGGGATGGCGACTCAAAAGCTTTCATGAGTGTGAAAGACACGGATTAAACAGTGTGACCAAGTTTGAGTGCATTGGCCATGTACAAAAGAGAGTGGGTTCGCGTCTGAGAAAACTGAAAACTAAAACTAAAGGACTGTCTGGTAAAGGCAAATTAACTGATAATTTTATTGACCGACTTCAAAACTATTACGGAATTGCTGTTCGCAGCAATGTCGGTAACTTAACTGCCATGCAGCAAAATGTAATTGCTGCGTTATATCACTGTGCATCAAGTGATAAGAAACCGATGCATGGTCAATGCCCAATAGGGAAAGAAAGCTGGTGTTATTTTCAGCGGGGGGTGGCAAATGGAACAAAATGTTTCACAAAATATGCTGGTTTATCAAATGATGTTTTAAATAAAATTAAACCAGTATATTTAGAACTATGCGCGACAAACAAATATTAAGTAAGTGCTTGCATGGACGCACGCAAAATGCCAACGAGTGTTTTAATGGAATAGTTTGGCAAAAAGTACCGAAGGAAGTATTTGTTTCGCTCAAAACAATTAAATTTGGGTCGTATGATGCTATTATACACTTCAATGAAGGATTAAATGGGTGTCTAAAAGTTTTTAATAAAATGAATATTGAAAATCCTGGGGTGTTTACCTTACGGGGATATAAACATTTAGATATAAATGCAGAATCCGTGAATCAATTCATAATGCAGACCCCAAAACAAAAAAAAAACAGGAAAATTTTAAGAGCACTTAAAAAGAAAAAAAATTAGTGTTTTAGAAGTCAAAGATGGGGAGAATTATAAATCTGGTGCATTTTAATAAAAAAGTAAGCGTTTATCTTGTAATCAGAATAGTTTAATGTTATTTTTGTCGTTTTCTCAAAATGAATTTTTTACATTTTTTTCTTACCGCAAAACACAATATCTCAAAAAGTTATGCTTGAATGATATAAAATTTTTATATGTATGTTTTTTAAATACTTATACAGGGAATAGACCATTCATAAGATTTTGTGTTGAGTAGAAATTTTTTTATATAGCAATAAAGTAAAAATTACAATAGCTTTTAAGAAAATTTCAACGTATAGAAGTTCGAAACACAAAAAGTTCCCACGTAATGGTCATATTACAAAAATAAGAGTCTATTCTCTAGATAAGGTTGTATGTTATATTATTCAATTTACAAAATGTCAATATATTTATTTTATTTTCAATTATCATGTTTTGCGTAAAATATTATTTTTGCTTATTTTTTATAAAATACCCATTTGACAGTAAAAATGTGCACTAATAAAACTTTTCTTGGGTGTTTTTCTAATTTTAGAGACCCATAAGGTCATAAAATATGCATTTACTAGCAAAATTCAGGTTAATTCAAAAAAATTTCTTCAAAAGTGTATAAACATTTAGATAGATGCAGAATCTGTGAATCGATTCATAACGCAGACCCCAAAACAAAGAAACACAGAAAAATTTTAAGAGCACATTAAAAGAAAAAAAATAGTGTTTTAGAAATTAGAGAGGGAAAGGATTATAAATCTGGTGTATTTTAATGATAAAGTAAGTGTTTTTCTTGTAATCAGATGAGTTTAATGTTATTTTTGTCGTTTTCTCAAAATGAGTTTTTCACATTTTTCTCACCGCAAAACACAATATCTCAAAAAAAATTATGCTTGAATGAAATAAAAAATTTATATGTATGTTTTTTTAATACTTATACAGGGAATAGACCTTTCTTAAGAGTTTGTGTTGTGAGTAGAATTTTTTTTATATAGCAATAAAATGAAAATTACAATAGCTTTTAAAGAAAATGTCAACGTATAGAAACTCGAAACACAATAACTTCCCACATAATAGTTATATTACCAAAATAAGAGTCTATTCCCTAGATAAGGTTGTATGCTATATTATTCAATTTACAAAATGTCAATATATTTATTTTATTTTCAGTTATGTTTTGCGTAAAGTCTTATTTTTGCTAATTTTTTTTATAAAATACCCCTTTGACACTAAAATTGTATACTAACAAAAAATTTCTTCGGTGTTTTTCTAACTTTAGAGACCCATAAGGTCATAAAATATGCATTTACAGGCAAAATTCAGGTTAATTCAAAAAATTTTCTTCGAAGGTGTTCTGTTACATTAAGGCATTCAATCTAACTTTGTCAAAGATTTTTCTAGAACAAATGAAGCCTGTAAAATGTCTGCATCAACATGATTTTGATAGGAAAAAGTTGCGTAGTTTGTTTAGTGACACTTTAGCTTCTGACAGAGATACCAGAGTCAACTCCTCCGATTCGTCTTCATCACTTTCTGTATTATTGTGGTCCAAAGCCACAATTTCAGCATCAGATAGAGCTCCCCATACAGCAATGCCCATGTCAACCAACACGTAGCCGTCAAACGTCAAATCTTGTTCTGGAAAAGCTTCCCAAAGGGATGGTTCAGCATTAAATTCAATGAGTGTATTGTCCATCTCAACCAGATTCGGCGAGGGGAAGCCTGGCTTTTTAAAACAGCTGTGAATTGTCAAAGGAGTAACAGCTCTCCAAGACTTGTCAATCACAATCAAAGCTGTTAAAATAAAAATAGTAGTTACATTCTGCTGATTTTCAAGGTTATCCAAAACGCTTTTAACAACTTCACGCCGATAAAAAGTTTTAAAATTATGTATGATGTGCTCTGGTCGAGTGGCTGAAGTTTTGAGGTTGAGTTTGGAGGGGAAAATTGAAGTTTCCCATTTGATAAACGTGGTGCGTTATTGTGCACAGTACAGGTGTCTAAAAATAAGAGAATATATCGTTTTTCTCTTTTCATATCCGAGTTCAGTGAGACCAACCATTCATTAAAGAGTTCGGTGGCCATCCATGCCTTCTTGTTTGAGCGGTATTTGGTAGGGAACGAGTTTATGCCCTTGAAACACCGAGGTTTTGCAGATTTTCCTATGACGAGATCAGTAATCTTTTCTGAGCCGTCCATGTTTACAGTCAGTAAAATAGTTAACCTCTCCTTGCTATGTTTTCCTCCATGGCATTTTTCTTTTTTGAATGTAAATGTTTTTTCTGGCAAACACTTGAAAAAGAATCCGGTTTCATCCGTGTTGAAAATGTTACGTGGTTCGTACTCCTTTATTAGATCCGAAAGCGAGCTCTGCCACTTAGAACAAACATTAATGTCGACACTTGAGCTTTCCCCGCACATTTTTTTGAAGACTATCCCATTCCTTTTCTTAAAATTTGTAAGCCATCCCTCGCTAGCCGAAAACTCGATTCCTAATTCTTTGGCGAATGCTTTAGCCTTTTCCTTCAATAAAGCGCCACCCATCGGAATATTCTGTCCTCGACACTGTCTCATCCATGAAATTAAACATTGTTCAAGACGTGGAAAATTACCTTTACTAACGCGTTTTCTCACTCTACTCGAAGATGCACTAAAGATTTTCTTTTTATTCTTCAAAATAGTGGAGAGTGAGCTCAGTGGGATTTCAAATGCTTTGGCTACATCGACCTTCCTTTCCCCTTCTTCAACTGATTATATCACTTTTTTCTTTTCAGAAATTGTTAAGCACTTGTACTTTTTAAAAGAAGACATGTCGTTCCTTTCGCGTGATAAGTCGACGCTGAGGTGAAGTGTAAAGTAGTGGCCCAAGGCTTACATCGAAATTAACAGGTAGGAAACGTAAATCACCACAACTTTAGTAAAATAATATTTTTAATTTAAAATTTGGAATATAAAATGAACACAAGGCGTATTCACAGTTCACACTCAGCTACGGGGTATACTTAATAGCAGGGGTCGACAACTATGGCACGTGGAGCAATTCTTAGTGGCACATTACCGCTCTTTTTTTAAAAAAAATAATAGAATAAAGTTAAATCCCTGTCTCTCCTATCTTTGCCTCGTACATTTTTATATAAAGGTTTTATTTCTCGCTTTCAATTCTCTGCCATAAAACGATTCTGCTGAATTATCTTGGATGTAGTTCGAGTGCTTTATTTTTTAAAAAAAACATCTGTTTAAATGTGACTCATTATTAGTAATAAATACTCAACGAAAATCAAAACTATTGTGCAATACATGTAAAAGGAAGCATCCCTCATTACTGCACAGTGAATAAAAAAGAAAGCAGTTTTTCCTTTATCCATCTAAAGCTTGGGTATCAACGGAAAAAGAAAAAACAGATGGCTTAGGAATAAATCAACATTCTGCTTAGCAAATACCGGAAATATAATAAACAAAGTATAGTTATTCTATCAACATGCACAATTTGAACTGAAAATAAGTTCAGTAAAAAAACCGCTCGGGAGATAATTAGGAACAGGAAGTGAATCTAACTTCATAATATTGAAGGTTCAAATTAGAGAGAGTTTTATAGGATAACTTCGAATTATCGCGTGTTGTAGTCTGGCCAGTCACAAATTTTACTTCGAAATATTGAGAGTACCAAAACGTATGGTTTTTGTTCGAAATATCAAGAGTTTTTCTAGGGGCCGAGCATATACTTCGAATTAGCGAGAGGTTCGTATTATCGAAAGTTCGAATTATCGAGAGTCGACTGTATATCAATTTTGCTTTTTGCTGTCGATGTCGTACGGGTTCTAATTGATATTCTTTTTCTATTTGGAACGGTTACGGTTAGTGATAACAGACAACAGTGGAGTAACGCAGTGTTTCTCAAACTTTCAATACTGGCGACCCAATTTTCAACCATAATTTTTGTCGCCCCCCGTACAACAATAATGTATTTACTGCAATAAAAATGCACTTTTACATGAAAGCTACAATGCGATCTCAATTATGAACTGTATAAGTATTAAATTTTGTATATGTTACTTTTAAGTAATATATATATATTTTAAGAAAATTACTTAAAATATATATTATTTACTTATTTATATTATGTTATTTTTTTCTCTAATTTTTAATTGGAACAGATCGCAAAATGATATATTTAATTAAAGATATATTTCCTTCAGCATCCATTTCTCAAAGTAGAAATGTCATTAGAAAAATTGTCTAGTCTATGTTGCTCTCTATCATATCCATCACATTTGGCATTGTCGGGTACGTTTGCGTGAATCTGGGCAACCTATCGGACGTATGCGCAAAACATGTAAAAATGTTTTTCCTCGTTCAATTCCAGTCAGTTATGGTCGACTCAATACTTCTATAGCTACCAAATTTACCTTGAATGTACATTTTTTAATTAGCACGTTAATTGTAATTCACGGTAATTAAGTATTTACGGCAGTAGATTAAAACAAAATCATACATGCATTTTTAAGTCGTAAGCAAACATTCGACGATAATAAAGGATCAACAAGTACACAGACGAGAATGGTTCCGAAAATTAAATCAAGGCAATAAATATTCTCAAAAATACTTACATTTTGGACTTACCACCACTAAACTAAATGATGGGGGAAAAAGCCCCAGGTCGTTTTGTGTCAAAACTTACAAATCTGAAGAACAACATGTCAAAGTTGTTTTTAAAACCATGTAAAATCATTTAGCCATGTTGGCAAAGAATTTTAAAAAGTATTTTCTTGATGAGGACAACTTGGTAGCAAGTTACGAGTGGATTACGGATCTATTTCAAGATACTTCAGAAGGGTTCTCAACTTCTACACGATACAAATCGGAATTCCAGTGAATAATTTAATTAAGAGAAAGTGCACTTACCGGCTTTCAAGGAATGTTCAATTTTTCTTTGATGATTTGAGAAAAAACCCAATAAAACTGAACTAAAATGATTCAAAAGTGCAATACCTTAATAAAGGACGCAAATCAGAGACACTTTTCACTAACATTACACAAATGTTATTTGCTGGAAAAGCTGTCATATTTTGTCCAAGTAATTGTAGTTTTAATGAGCTTTCATGATCGAGTGAGTGAATATTAACGTCGTCGCACTGTTCAGCTACACGAGGGCTTTTAGAGACGGACCTCGTAATTTTGAACAATGGTTGACGAGGACGATACTTGAGCTGGCCTCTTTTAACTACCACACCACTCCAACAAGATTACGTTTGAGCTCTCGATATCTTTAACGTGCACCTACCTCCCCCATACACAACGGGTCTTTAGTGGCACTGGGCTCGAACTCGTGACACCTTTGGTGATCAACAAATATCAAGTTGAACTTTTTTCTTGTGTCTTTTTGACAACGCGAACTGAACCTTGTGGTACACTTATAGCTTCATATTTCAGTTGATGGAGTTTTTTATAAAGCATTTGAAAATTTTCCTTTCGTTTCATGTTCATCATGTTTCTCAATCATGAATAATATGTATTCTTTTGCTTGATAAGTTTCAACTTCCTTCAATAGAGATCACAGATGCCCCGCACCACCGCTCCCGGGTTAAAAGTGTATTCAGAAAAAAATACGGATGTTCTAAAAATGATTATGACGTTTTTCACTATGCTTTATATGTTTGAGATTACTCTTAAAAGTAAATCTTAGCCAAATAATCCTTCAAATCAATCAATGCTTTTCCAAATATCGTAAAACTCTTCATTATTTACAATTTCTCTAAGCGAAAAACAAATACATAAAAGATGGGATGGAACTAATGTAGAAACCATACCAGGAAGTTTGAAGGTCAATCAAATGACCAGCAAATGTATTATGCTGCCTGGCTGAAAAGTGAATCATGTCTTCCTTTTCTTTCTTCTACTAATGTACAGTATTTCAATAATAATTACAGTGATGAAATGTTTATCTTAGAATTTTTCTCATGGTCTGGGTTTCGTTTTTTCTTTTAACGAGTAATATTTTACGTTAAAAAAGAAAAACGCCGGATGATAAACATAAATTATATCAGTGTTGTTGTGCATTTTTTTTTATTATGGAAAAAAGTATTTTGTTTCATTTCTTTCGGAATATTTTTTTTAAAAAAATCTTTAAATTTTCGATATGCTCGCGCCCCCCTTCTATTGTTGTCGCGCCCCCCAGGGGGCGCGCCCCACACTTTGAGAAACACTGGAGTAACGACAATTTTATGTGTGGAACTAATTTTTAACTATCTTTCATATCATAAATACAAGCGAAAAACATTCGAAGAAAATATATAGTTTCAAGACGATTGAGAGGTTCACTATTTTCTAGTGAAAAACAAACATGGAACAGTAATTGTTTGATTTGTCACGAAAGTGCTATTTAAAATATACTAATAAGCAGGAATCATTTAATGACACTTTTTCTCGAATATCTCTTTCAAGAGGTATTAAATAGGCTTTCTTGAATAATCTTTGCAACAGCAACAAAGTGTTTTGCCAGTGGTAATTTCACAGCGGTAAAAAGACATCCTATGAAGTTTATCGTATTATTGGTAATCATGTGAAACTGTTTACTGATGCATAAATTGTGAAGGAGTGTTTCTTAAATACTTCTAAATTAGTGTTAGTGACAAAAAATATATAAAAAATATTAATAAAAAAAAACAGGAGTCGTAATATTTTGAGCAATTTTCCGCATTTTAAATTTTTAATGTTATCTTGGTCTTAAAGCATTTCTCCATCTCCCTTCCCCCATTTATCCTCTTGTTGGGGCCCGCGTAAAGTAACTAACACATGCATCTGGCCCGCGTGAAATAGCTAACATATGTATGCGGCCCAGCAGACGAAAATGTTGAGTACCCCTGGTTTAGAGTGCCACTGAGGATGAACCACGTGTCAAACCTGGCACTCACACCGTATAGCACACACTTCTGGAATATTCCTGGAAGACCAATTGTAGCTCTCCAGCCCCCTCTCAAAACAGTCCTGCAGCTGAGAAGTTCCTTGCGGAAGGAATGGTATTTATTGTCCCAAGATCTCATAAGCAGCGTGGGAGTTTGCTGTGAGATTTATTTTGTATTCAGGAGTCACACCCAATGTCGTAACATTCATCCCCCCATTGCGGGGGGGAAGGGACTCTAGGAGCCCAAAGCTTGACGGACACTAAGTACATATTTGGGCTTGAGGCCCAAAACCTGAGTTTGCAGGGGGGGCTAATATTCTCCCTTACGCCATTGGTCACACCCCATAATAAACATTCCACAAATGTCATTTTGTAATATCCTTTATGGATTATCATTCTTCCTAAAACATATAATTCATGATATCGTAATTTTTTTTTAGTTCCAATATTTAAGATCATAAGACTGGCGTTCAAGAGACTCAACATTTATTGGCCACCGAATTTTCACCAACTTCTTTCCACCAGAAGTGCTTTCAAAAATTTCTGTAAATTTGTTGTAACTGTTTGTAATCCTTCTTAACTTCATTTTTTTAAATTGTTTATTTCCCTTGAATGTGTATTTAATACTTACTTCTGTAAGCCCCGTGAAATACTTTGTGGTACACGGGGATTTTATAATTGTTTTCAATAATATATATATATATATATATATATATATATATATATATATATATATATATATATATATATATTTTATCGTCTTAGTAATACTTTTAAATATTTTCACACCAAATTTCCCTCGAATTAAGCTTTTTTCAAAAACCGCGAAACTTTGTTTCCTAACTTTTTCACACTAGTAAATAAGCATAAATTTTTTTTTATTAATATGAGTAAATATCGACATAAATCCACCTTCTTTTACTTTATGCAGAAGTAACAAAAAGCTGTGTTTTAGTAGTCAGTCAATGCTTCCCGAAGAATTTTCAATTATTTTCTTAGCTGCTGTGCTAAAATGTAATATCAGCTAACTCTCTGATCATTGTATAATAGATTTATATATCAAAATATTTGAAAACCATTTACAGAAATTTAAAGATAAATGGCACGATCTTTTAATATTAATTATTGCAAAAAAATAAAACCATCCATATTAAACCTTGCAAATTTAATTTATTTTTAGTAAACTTTTACTTAAATTTGTGTTGCACCAATTAAATGTAAAATGCTCATTTTGAGGAATATTGCCAAATTTGGCAATTTTTAAGGGGAGGGGATTTAGGAATTATCTTTCTCGACAAGGAAACAACCTGAATTAGATATATGACACAGATTACTGAAAAATTTACTAGGGAAATTCATATTACAATATACAGTTATGAAAATCACTTAAAATTGGTATTATCTCTGAAGATTCAATAGTTGATCAGGAGTGATTCTTGCAACTCTCTCTCTCTCTCTCTCTCTCATCGGTAGAATCAATTTAAGCTAACCATGCTAATTTTCATGTAGTTTTAAAGCATGCTAGGTGAGTTCGATCTTCCCTTCAGAGAGAAAAATCGTTTGAGCAAATTTGTTTTCAGACGAGTATATAAATTTCCTCTTTCTCCCTCACACTTTCTGGACATTATAGAGAAATGAAGAGACATGAAGAGGTGTAAATAATATAGGATAAATATAGGATCTTAGAGTAAGCGTGATGGCGCGCGCCGCAATGTAATGGTAGTGTAAACGAATGTTAGACATTGCTACAATGTTAGTGTTGTTGACAATGTTAGTATTGTGGTAGTGGATGATTATTGAAGTTCGTCGTTTAAAGATTCAAGTTCTACGTGTCGTGGATGAACATATTGGTGATCGATTAGAAGTTAAACGTAAAGCTGCATACCTTGTAGATAAAGACAAGTTTATTACAGAATAATATAAGGTAGGATTGATTACTTATTATTATTATATTTGAAGATTAGGTGGTTCAATTATTAAGATAGGTCTGAATTATATTGTGTGTTGCGTATTGCGTCATCGTAGATTCTCTCATTAATTTATACATTTGTTCAAAAAAAAAGTTTAAGTTGAATATTTTAATAAAGTTATATTAAGATAATGTTTGATTCTAGTTCTTATGATAACCCTACACCCCTAGCTCACGCTGATACTTCGAGGGATGTACTTCCAAGGGGAGGTACATCACAACTCCACATTGCCTAGCAGGTAAATAGCATATTATCTTGTTACCATTGTCCGGCAGCTCAAATTGCTCCAATCATTCGCAAAAACGGTATAAGAAAGCTGTAGTTTAAACAAAAATTTCCTCTTGAAGAGCTATTTAAGGTATACGACTACGTTCGGAACCGTGATTTTGCAAAAGCGTGTAAATGGATAATATTTATGATATTTAGTGTCCCTTAGATTAGAAAATGTATGTATAAAATTATTTTAAGAATAGTAATACAATAAAAAATTATTTAAGTACAATATTTTGACAAAAAATGAACATAGAATGACCCATTTTCAAAATATTCTCCTTTTGTGTAAATTGCTTCTATTATAATAATATTTTGCCTGTATATCGCTCAGACCTCTGTACAGAGGCTCAACTAGAAATTTTGAAATATATAACTTAGAAGTGGGTTTATCCATGTTTTACGACAACAGACGGGAGAAATTTTAAGAAAAAAACGGGTATTGAGGCATACAAGTTTTGTGTGATGTCTTGAAACATTTCGTTCCATATTTGCTGTAACCTTGCATCTAGTTCGTTCAAACTCATGGATGTCCAACTCGCCGTCCCAAATGATCCCAGATATGCTCCATTGGAGACAAATCTGGGAATCGATCGGCCCAAGGAGGGTAGCAACAGTGCGGAGACAGTCTTGTGACACTCTTGCCGTGTGAGACCGATCATTGTCTTGTTGAAAAATATCTCCTGGGAGCCGTTACATGAGTGGCAACACATATGGTTGCAGGATGTCATGGACGTACCACTGGGCTGTCATGGTGCAACGGATCAATACTAGGGGTGACCGTTTATTAAAGACAATGGTACCCCATACCATCACACCAGCTGTGGGAGCGGTGTGTTGTTGTAAAGCAAAGGCAGGATTGAGGAGGTCTCCACACACGAACACGATTGTCATCACTGCTGAGATTGAATCTGGATTCATCACTAAAGACGACCTGGTTCCATTCCGTGGCAGTCCAGTTTCCTCATACGCGGCACCACTCCAAACGGAGGTGTCAAGGGCAGCACACGTAATGGGCACCGCGATCCCAAATGTCCTTCAGCCAGGCGCTTCGCACAGTTCGAGAAGACACAGAGACCCCTAATGAAGGTACTACTTGTGCCTAGATGGCGGCCGATGAAGCAGTTGGCTGTACGCGTGCATTTCTTACGATGGGGCGATCTTCTCGATGACTGGTCGTGAGACTGGTCTTCGTGTAAATGACATCTTTCAGATTCGCTGATCGCAACACCTTCTCACAACACAATCAGAGCGGCCTAATTGACGAGCTACTCGCCTAACTGCTCACCCGGCTTCCATCATGCTGATGATTCTCCCTCACTCAAACTGCAAAAGCTGCTCATATTGTCTTCGAAAACAGCGTAATGGCATATCTACCTCAGCTCTTCCTTTGTAAACGATTCAGCACACTCAAACAGTCTTTGGTTACCTATTTTATACTCCACGGAGATCGCCGTTAAACGCCCTCTAGCAGCTATACATAATGGGCTATCACGCTGCATTTCTAATAATTTGCATATCTCCGACATGTACCTTCATGCCAAGTTTCTTTACGATCCCTTAATTATTTATTGGTGCGCTAATTCTTTTATCCATGAAGAAGAGAAGAATCCATTTTTATGAACGAGTAGTATATTATCAATCTTCAGTTTTGGAAAAAATGTTGTTCAACGTTAGTTTTTGCAGAGTTACTGGATTGAGACCATTTGAGCATATGAGATCTTTTCCTGCAGTTTTGTGAATATTACTTTAAAACAAACAAGTTAGCATGTTAGCAGTGAGGGTCGTTCGTTCATAATCGTTTAGATGATTCCTAGAGATGGAGAGCCGTTGGTAGACTTGAAGCTGGTCGGTCTCAAGCGGAGGTGGCTAGATCGTTAAAAGTCGCTCGAAAGTGGTCTCCTGGCTGTGGAAACAATTCCAAACAAGAGGTACTGTCACCAGGAAGGTCAGCCAAGGTCACCACAGAGCATCAACATCTGCACGGGATCGCTACTTGGCCTTAACCGCACGACGACATAGGTAGACAAATGTTCCTCAGTTTACAAGTGACATTGCTGCTGTGTCTGGAAGAAGAATTTCCAGGTAAACTCTCGATAGCCGTCTTGAAAAAACTACACCCGGCGTTCAGTCTGGAAGAGCCCGGATAAGCTGGACTTAACCAGATTTTTTGGTTATAAATTTAGATAAGCCAGTGCCTAAGGGGTTTGTAGATCTTCTGCGTCCAGATACCGAAATGAGCTTAAATCAGCACTGCCAAACCCCTACGCAAAAGTAGGCCCTCGGCCCCTACACAAATGCAGGTCCCCCATATGACTCTTAAAAGTATACAGTACGTAGCAAACGTTGTCAAATACTGGTACAAATAGTAACCTGAAACAAATAAATGTGCATGACTTAGAATTGCAAGAACCGCTTCGATCGACTGCAGCCTTTTGTCTGAAGGAGTAATGGTGATGTATGGTGGTAGGCCCAGGTTAATACATGGACGACGGTCATCACATCAAGCCAGTTGACATGTATTTCTAAATTCCAGTTTTTCGGAGAATACATCTGGAAAACACATTTGACCTTTGAGATTTTTCGAATCTTTATCTTATTAAAGCTGAATCGAGAACGAGACGAAGCCCCCATTTTTGCCCGTGCCAGTTGGCCCATGCCTTAAAACGTGCCTGATAATAGTACACTGCTGGACAATTGCTAAGGACGGATAACACTATCATCCATAGCAACCACAAAATGAAAGGAAGCAAAATGTGGAAAATTAGAATAAGTGCGGGAGTATGCAAATTTTTTTTCCACGTCTGTTCATCACGTGATAGCGTTCATAAGAGTTTTAAAGGTTTTGACGCGTGTGGACAGTTGTTGTTTCAAGTCAAAGTTTTACAGGAAAGATTTAATAGACAAACTTAAAATTTTTGGCATATCTTCCTGACATCACATAGATGATTTTATGCGTGGCCGAATTATTGGAAAGATCGAAGAAGGGCGAAAAATAACAGATGTTGCCAGGGAGTTCGACATCGCTCACAGCGTTGTTTCACGGCCGTGGAAGTCATTTAAAACTACTGGAATGTGTAGTAGACGGCACGGGGGAGGTCGTGTTAGAAGTACGACGCCTGCAGAAGACAGATATATCGCCCTATCAGCAAAAAGGAACAGGCGCACCACAGCTCAGCAGGTGGCAAATCACAGTTTCTTGCTACCTCAGGAAAGCGGATCTCCCGAAAAACTGTTGCCAGACGTTTGAGAGGTGGAGGACTATACGCACGCAGACCTGTCGTGTGTGTCCCATTGACCAGACAGCACCGTACTGCCCGTTTGCAATGGTGTCGTGAGCATCACAATTGGACTGAACAGGACTGGGCATGCGTACTATTCTCAGATGAGAGTAGGTTCAGTCTGTCACCGGATTGTAGACGCCAACTGATCTGGCGCGAGAGTGGTACTGCTTATCGTCCAGAAAATATCCAGGAAAAGGACCGATATCCGACATGCAGTATCATGGTGTAGGCCGGCATCATGATCAATGGCCGCACGCGCCTACATGTGGTTGCGAATGGGACTATGACGGGCCAACGATACATTGATGAAGTTCTACTTCCTCTTGTTCGTCTTTTCCGTGGTGCTGTCGGTGATAAATTTGTTTTTATGGACGACAACGCAACATGTCATCGAACATTCGCTGTTCAGGATTGTCTAGACAGCGAGGGTATTCAACGTCTCGTATGGCCAGTGCGTTCCAGATCTAAACCCCATTGAAAATGTGTGGGATGCTTTGGGGAGGCAAGTTGCTGGTCGAAACTATCCTCCAACAAACAAGAACACCCTCATCCGTGCACTCACAGAGGAATGGGATAAATTGCTTCAACAGCTGCTGGATAATGTTGTGCAAAGTATGGTACGACATGTGGAATGTTGCATCACACTCCACGGTGGACATATCCCGTACTGATACCTTTCTTTAAGGTGCCTGCTGACTTTTAGATGCATTGTTCCATTTCTCCGTACGCAGATCAAATGAACATTTTTTTTCTTTCAGATGTTTCACAGCTTTTGCACTTTCCAGAACAATAAATATTCTTTATTCTAATGTCTGAACAGCGTGGCAACTATATTTATCCTACTAGGCCTCATGTCTCGCTTAATGTTATGCTACATAGCAATTTGTGATCCGTCCTTAGCAATTGTCCAGCAGTGTATATTTCATTATACATAATACCTACCTAAATCATGACACTTAGGCCATACAGCCAATATCCTTAATGAGCATCCTGTGATTTATAACGACCTTTTTTCAATTCCTACTATTAGCTCACACTCTCTATATATTTATTTATTTATTTATCTTCGTGGAATTTTCAATCGTTAATAAAATACATTTTAAAACTCTCAATTGAGCTGAAATTTTATATACATGATTATTTTGAATGACAATACAATAATTTAATTATAATTAATAAAAATTAATTGATTAAAACTAATTATTCAAAGAAAAACAAATCCAGCCACGTTGGCATCATTTTTGATGACTTAGCGACCATTTTGGCGACTTGTGTCAAAACATGAATAGGTTTTTTCCTCACATTTCAAAGCGCTCGTTTGAGCTGCAATTTTCTGTACACTATTGTTTTGGGTAAAAATACGATAATTTAATTAAAATTAATTGACTGAAACTAATTATTTAAAGAATGGGCTCACACACACACACACAATTCATGAAGTCACATGATAAAAACAAACACGTGTGTGTTTTCCATTGAATTCAAAACAAACATTAAACTAATTGTACTTGCTGTTCTATTTGTAAAACTCGCATACAATTTCCTATTTGGGTAAAGACGTTTAAATGCTAGGAAAAAAGTATTTCTTTAAAAAGATTTTTTTTAAAATTAAAAAAAATCATATTTTATGTTTATACTTTTAAATAAAATGCATTTTGTGTACAATGTACTTTTTAAGAGAAAGTTTCTGCAAAAAGCAAAACTTGGCAACACCGGAGCGCGTGAACTGATTAGCTAAAAACACTAGATAGTCTTTATCGTGTGACTATGACGTCGCATGAGTTTTTGAATTGATTGGCCAGAATCCCATGGCTTTCACTATCATGTGACTATGACTTGAGCCCATTGGCTGGAAACGCGTAATTATATTTGTGACATAATTATGACGCTGCATTAATTTATGAATTGATTGGCTGAAAAAACGTGAATAAGTTATCATGCGACTTGGACGTCACATGAATTTAGTCCATTACAGATACAGCCGCGTTGGTTTCATTTTTAGTGACTTGGGTCAAAACTTAAAAAGATTTTTTTTTCCCCTCACGTTTTAAAACATTCAGTTGCATTGAAATTTTATATACACAATTGTTTTGGATTACAGTACGATACTTTAATGATAATTGATAAAAATTAATCACCACTTAATGTGATTCTGTCATATGTATATACGAATTGATATTAATTGAAACTATTTAATAAAAAGTAGCTAAAATAAAATTTTTCTTTGTTGTTCTAAGTAGGATTTGATGTAAAATAAATTTTTTATATTACTTGTTTCTGTTCCGGACAGAAAAGATGTTATTTGAAAGGAAAAAAATCCACCTTTTGCTAACACAAACTAATAAAAAAAAATTCAACTGTTGAAATAATTCGTTAATTTGGAGTTTATTATTAGTTAAATGGGGGGTCTTCATTTTAATCGGGAAAGGAGAAAAATTCGTTTAATCGCTAAAATCATTAAATAGGAGTTCGCTAACTCGGAGTCCGACTGTATTTATAAAGGCAGATGTTCACACAATGTATCATCCATGCATATTGAGACAGGCTTGAGCACGTCGTGGAATGGATGAGTGTACACGTCGCAATAGCGGGGTATCCACCGAAATACAAGCAGCATGCAGACAAATAACTTTGTCCATTTTGTATCGTCATCACGTCTCAATACACCAATTCCTTGAGATTACCCCTTAGGAAAAAATCCAATGGTGGGAGATCTGGCATTCGCGAGACGTTCACAGAACTGAACCCACATGTCCGATCCAACGGACGGAGTATGCCATATCCAGCCAATCACTTACAGAAACACGGAAATGCACCGGAGCCCCATCATAAACCATCACGCATCATCATTCATTCATTATCATTTACCGAATTTTCTCGTAAGCTATGGATCGTACAGGGGCATTGTTTATGTACTCCCAGCGAAGTATAAATTTATGTAAGTGAATATTTATATTTCAGAGAGGAAATTGAAATTGATGATGATTATTATGCATATTCAGGACAATAATAATTATATTTAAAACACAAAGCATTGAAATTTAAAAAATCTGGGAATAAGTATTTTATGTTGTTATACATATGTAAATGAATTTATCTAGTTCAGTCTAGCGAAATCACTGCAAGCTTTGAGACTTGGTTAAAACCAGTTTGATGGAGATTTTTTTTATTCAGAATCTGTTATTAGATATTAAAAATTCTTTAACTTTTTGTACCTGTTCACTAGTTTTTCATCTTGCCAACCATCACATTGTGAGAAAAAAGTTTTCAAAATTTTCCGTTGAATTTTGTATTTGGCGCAGGTTAAAGCGAAATGTTTACTTGTACTTCACACTCCAAACACGTTGGAGAATCTACTTGTTTAAATAGAAAATATAAATCATTCCATGGTAATCTTTTGATAGCATTTTATTAATCAGAACTTCTTTATATGTCTTATTTGCCGCTTGATTTTTCCAGTTTTGATGATGATTTTATATCTTCTCTTTGTCTATATTTCTTCATTTTTAAATTTAAGTTGCTTTTTTGAAATATCTGTGTAGAGCATCCATTGAAATCCAAGGGATAATACCCTAAGGATCTGGGGAAGCTTTAGATAATTTAACTATGTTGTTAATTTAGATTCCTTTGTATGCCGGGACCTAAATGTGGATGTTATAAATAGATTGAACAATTTGGAATATGTTGGTGAAAGAAATATAAATTTAAAATTACCGTATTTTATTTTCTATTAATATTTTTGTGATCTCTTAGAACGAATCAACTGTCAATAAGGATAACACTTTTTCTGCTTCTGTAATATTATTCTGCTAGACAGTACAATGGCTATAGCTTCGGCAGTAAAAACTGAAGTAAACTCTTTTAGTAAAAAACTTTGTCACCATCCTTGAGTTTTGAAATTTCTATTAAAGTTTAGTTAGTAGTCTTAGCATCATCTTTTGCAGTAAGAATCTACACTATTAAAATTCGTAGGTAAACAAACGTATCTATCTATCTATGCTTCCATATTTTCTCACGAACCACACATCCCAGAAACTCGCCGAAGGTAACCAAAATTTCGGGAATGATCCGAGAAATCCGTTTTGACCATTTATATTCCGATATTCCAATCAGTCAAAAAGATATTAATTAAAAACCTTGAAACGTATAATTATTACCATGTTTATTCACAAGGGGACACGTTCAGAAATTAGGAGCTTCTTTTTTTAGACGTTTTTAAAACGCGATCTAGTTTTTTATAAGACTCAGACAAAAAATAATTACAGATTCGGAAAGATCATTTATTTCGCCACAACACGGTACAATTTATTTTACAAAATAATTATATTTTCCATTTTTTACAATTTTTTAAAAATGAGTCAAAATCGATACGTTTTTATGAATACGATTTCTAAATCGTTCTGCTTGCATTTCGTGCTAATGAAAACAATATTTTACACTAAAAAAGTTAATGCTTTTCTCTTTTAGAATGTCAAAAACTGGTTTTTTTAACGATTTTTCAAAAAATACTCAAAATTTTATTTAAATACTTAATAACTTCTTTATTTATAAAAATAATCTAACGAAACTTTTTTCCGTGTGTAGAACAATATTATACGTAATCTGTACAAAGATTGATAAAATATCTTAAAAATTACGGTTTTAAAAAAAAAATGTGTTTTTCGTTTTTATCCCCTTTTGCGATAAATATGTAAACTTTACCTTTTTTTTAAAAAGTTTTTTGCTTAAAAATTACCATTGTTTTCAATCGATATATGAAGTTTGGAAGCATTAACTTAAAAATGAAGCCCGATATTTTTTTTTTATTTAACAAATAACGAAATGAGAAATTGAAAAAAACCTTCCTTTATTTTAAAGGTATTTTCACTGCTCTTCCCCGAAGGGACCGACAGCGGAGTTGTTAAACCCACTGCTTTATAAAACGGTAGTTTCCAGGTTCGAAACTGAAGAGGAAGAGACATTCAATTTCGCTTTATACTACTTAAAGTTTAATATTTGTTTAATCTTACAGTCCACAGATGGCGCTCTGCGCATTCCGTTGTAATATTCGTTAGCGTAAAATAAACTTCTAGTGTTCAAACTCGTTCGGGTGTGGTCGTCTCTGCTTTCAAGATACTATTTCTTTTCAGACCAATTCAATTATTAAGAAATAAGTAACTACTTCTAGGTGCAGCAAGAGATGGCGTTTCCAAATCGAACTAAGAAACAACAAGTCAGGTAAGAAAAGATCGAACCATTTCTTATTCCAACATTTTGGTCGTACCGTAGCCGGAGTTCAATATTGTGAAACATTCTAATTCAAAACTTCTGGCTTGTTGTTCTTTCGGCAATATTTTTCTAAAAGATATTGTCATAATTCACAATTGATGAAAAATTCTAATTCTCTTTTTGTGTGTACTAAGTTTAAAAAGAAACTTTCGAAGTGAAATATTTCAAATTCATGTATATTCAAAAGTTTAATCTTCTTATATATATGGTTATTTCAATGTTTAATTGATTGTTGTGCGATCATTCTTAAGTGGTAAATTATTGTGTGTTTCTGCCATTGTTATTCCTGTATCATATGTAACAAGAAACTTCAGTTTCGTTTTACCTCACTTGTGTGTTAAATTTCCTATTTGTACGTTCCGTAGTAATTCCTTTTAGAATTTCTCCCCCGCTTTTCCCCCTTCTTCCGCGGCGCCAAAGGAATCGTATCTTTTTCGACTAAACAATTAGTCATTCGCAGCTGTGTTTTTATTATTTGTTTTTCTTTAAATTATTCTTTGCTATATTAAAATGGATATTGAGGTTTTATTGAAGAAAAAAAAGAACATCAAATCCTCGATTACAAAATTGCAAAACAAAACAGAAGAGGAAATTGAGAAATTAAATAATGTTGGTTTATTGGCTCGGAAAAATAGATTCTTGGAATTTAGAACTGAAATAAAGGATATTTTGGATTCTATTATAAGTATTTGCGAGGAAAAGGACGAGGAAACTTATTGTACGGAAAAAGACGACATTTTAGATACCTTAGAAGAAATACTTATCGCTATAGACACTCAGCTTATGCCTTCTGCAGTAAACTCCGATTTTGAGGTTAAAAACCAAGGTTCAAGTCACAGTTTAGTCTCAGCTCGGTCAGCTGAAGTGAAACTCCCTACATTATCCCTACCTATATTTTCTGGTGTAACTGAGGAGTGGCTTGCATTTTCTGATCTTTTTGAAGCTGCAGTTTCCAACAATAATGATTTAACGGAAGCGCAAAAGTTGCAATATTTAAAGGGCAGTTTAAAATCCGATGCATTAAAAATCATTAATTCTTTATCCATTACCAATGATAATTTCGAAATCGCTTGGAAATTGCTAAAGGAGAGATATTTTAATAAAAGAGAAATTATGTCCTCCTTAATTAAAAAGTTTATTAACATAACGCCCTTGAGTGGAGAATCATCCACACAAATTCTAAATTTGATAGATTCCACTAAGGAATTTGTAAGGATGTTGGAGTCACTTGAATACATGGTTGACCCAACTACAGATACACTCTTAATGCATATGATATTGTTTAAGCTTGATCCGAATTCCAGAACTTGGTTTGAGAGAACCTTTTCAACAGATGTCATCCCAAGGTTAGACGAATTGTTGCAATTCCTTGCAACACAAGCGAGATCCATTACGAGTTCAACTACTAAGAGAAATGTTCAAAGGAAGGTGACTCTGGTCGCGTCCAACGCCCAGTCACAATGTCCTTTATGTAATGGAGATCATACATTGTCGAGATGTGATACATTCTTAAAATTGTCAGTTCAAGGCCGTTCAGATTTCGTTAAAACGAATAATGTTTGCTTTAACTGTTTAACTCAGTTTCACAGTGTGAAAACTTGCAAAAGCAAGTTTAGATGTAAAAAGTGCAAGAAACCCCACCACAGTTTACTTCATTTTGAAAATGTTAGTGCTAAGGGGAGCAGTAAATGTGTTAAATTCTAGAGAACTTTCTATCAACGCTCCTGTGTTTTCGCCTGTCCCTATTTCAGGTACTAGTGAACCAAGTGAAAATTCTAGAGTTGTGGATGTTACATCGTGTATTTCTGATGTGAACCCAGATGTTCAAATTCTTCTTTGCACAGCTCTAATTCAAGTAAGAGATATTTGGGGTAACTATCAGACCTGTAGATGTCTTCTGGATAGCGGAAGCCAGGCTTCGCTTATTACAAATGAATGTATTGAAAGGCTAGGCTTACGAAAGGAAAAGGCCAATGTGCGTATATCATGTTTGGGCGCATCCGATGCGCGTCTAAATGGGCTGGCTGAGATTCAATTTACCTCACATTTTTCATCTCAAAATTCTTTTCATGCGTCCGTCTATGTGATCAACAAAATTGTAGGCATGATCCCACATCACGATTTAGATTCCTCAATGCGTGAATTATTTGGGGATATTTCTCTGGCTGATCCAGCATTTTACAAGAGTAGTCCAATTGATGTGCTACTTGGTGTTGACCTTACTTTGCCATTGCTAAAGGGTCAAACGTTATCTTTGGGTAAGGATAAGCCATTTGCCATTCGTTCAGAATTGGGTTGGATAATTGGAGGCAAGGCAAATTCTAGTGGTCAAAATTCTTTCCATGTCAATCATATTCAGTTAGTATCGGATCAGCTAATCAATAAATTCTGGGAATTAGATTCTGTGCCATGTGCCAAACCCTTAACTTCATTAGAAGAGGCTTGTGAAGATCATTTCGTAAAGACACATTCTAGGGATGAGAATGGCAGATACACAGTAAAGTTGCCATTTCACACTCCTCCGACGCGGTTAGGTAATTCAAAACAAAATGCAATTCGTAGGCTAATCAGCGTGGAACGCCATCTCATTTCTAATCCTGACAAATACAAGCTGTATCGAAATTTCATAAAGGAATACCTAGATCTAAAGCACATGGAACTTGTTCCGGACTGTGAAATTAATAACATAAAAAGTTTATACCTTCCTCACCATGGAGTTGTTAGGGACACCAGCTGTACAACAAAGCTTCGCGTTGTTTTTGACGCCTCCAGTAAAACTTCTTCTGGACTCTCTCTCAACGATCTACTCATGGTTGGCCCAAGAGTGCAGCCAGAACTTTTCCCTATTCTTATCCAGTTTCGAATTTTCAGTGTAGCCATTTGCGCTGATAGTGAAAAGATGTTTCGCCAGATTAAAATTCACGAGGAAGACGTAGACTGGCAAAGAATTCTCTGGAGAGATTCTCCAACCGAACCTTTAAGGGAATATCGCCTAACAACTGTTACGTATGGTACGTCCTCAGCACCATTCCTCTCTACGAGAATCTTACGACAGCTTGCCATTGACGAACAAGAAAATTATCCGGCCGCTTCAAGAGCTACCCTTAGTCATTTTTACGTTGATGACTTGCTGAGTGGAAGTGCGACAAAGAAGGGAGCCATTCAGCTAGTGTCAGAGCTGCAGGAGATGATGAAAAGAGGAGGATTTTCTCTGCGCAAATGGGTGTCTAACGACCCTGACGTATCGGCAACCATTCCAAAAGAATTAAAGGCAGTTGATTCCAAACACACGATCAAGGATGACCAACCTGTCAAGATCTTGGGAATAGCTTGGCTTCCAGATGTTGACAAGTTTACCTTTACCATCACCGTGAACGAGACTGATGTGTGGACTAAACGCAAGGTACTTTCTGAAGTCTCCAAAATCTTTGACCCCTTGGGCTGGTTGGCACCATCAGTTGTCATTTCTAAAATCTTCCTCCAAGAGCTATGGAGTCACCATCTAAGCTGGGACGAAGAGATACCAGATTCTCTAGCAAGGCAATGGAGAACATTTCAAGAACAGCTTCCTCTACTTACAAATATCAAGATCCCACGCTGCATTCTCATTCCACAGGCTATAGACGTACAAGTACACGGGTTCTGTGACTCTTCAGAAAAGGCCTACTGTGCAGTTATATACATTCGTTCTCCAAGGATGCAACCCAAACCGTAGTATCTAGACTGCTAACTTCTAAGACACGTGTCTCTCCAGTAAAACCTCAGTCTCTACCTCAACTAGAGCTTTGTTCTGCCCTACTTCTTGCCAATTTGTTACAAGCTACCCTTCCAACTCTAACCCTGCCAATTTCCGAGACCTTTGCGTGGTCTGATTCCAAGATCACACTGGCATGGTTGAAGTCCGAACCGAGAAGATGGCAACCATTTGTAGCTAATCGAGTGGCACAAATTCAAGAGCTGACTCCTAACGTGCACTGGAACTTTGTGAGTGGTCTGGAAAATCCTGCTGACTGTGGAACGAGAGGGATACCCCCAACTAAACTAGAAAAGTGCAACTTGTGGTTCAATGGACCCGATTGGTTAAGGGCAGTCGGAAACCTCTATACCGACAATGTTAAATTGGCTGTTTTCAAGGTACATTTTCTCAAAATCTGTTATATGTACATGCTTGAAATTTTTCATATAATTAAAATACACATTTCTCATTATACTCAAATGAGCTTTTAGCTAATTTTGAATTTTTTTCATAATTTATAAAATATTTTATCAAACATAGTTTACGTTAACCCGTTTTTCACATAAAAAATTTGTAAAAAATAAATTTTGGGGTTTTTTACAAAAAGCTCATTTCAGTATATATTAGCCATCATTATAAATATATCATAAAAATTTACATACCTGTGAACAGTAGTTTCTAAGAAAAGGAACATCGAACATCAAAAATTGACATTTTGAGAAAAATTGATTTTAACGTATAATTACTTTTTAATTAAAACATTCCAGCTCCATATTCTAAATCATCAGCATTTTTTTAGTAGCTCATCATCTTCTTTCTTCCTTTTAAGTCTTTTTTCCTTCCTAACTTCCTTTGTTTTTGTAAACAATAGTATTTTGCTCGTAACAGCCTCTGTTTGTCGAGGCACTCCATCGCCTGTACCGTGTAATCACCAGGCTCAATACACATTTTCTCAAAATTTCTAGTTTTGATACATTCCCCATATTAAATGAGGAAACTGCATCATATGTACCCAGTGACAAAACTTCTAATTGTACAAATGTTTTCTTCGGTACACGAGACCATATTACATTATTTACACTTTCGTTAGGATTTTGCGTACCTCCATGTAAACACTTTTTAGCAATTCTGGATTAGCTAAATCCCTAAAAACAGGTCGCATGGCCTCCACAACATCCACAGGTAAACTATTTTTGTGATGATAAGTCTCCCCAAGCAATTCTGCTTTTTAAATTTGCACCACGTATCTGTATCAGAGGGACAAAATCCATGCTGAGGTTTTTCATCGGTTGATAGCTTGTGTAAAAATATTGCCCATATGGCTTGTTGCATGTCCTTCACGCTAGACAAATTTCTGCGGATAGCTAGACCATAATATGCTTGCAGACGGTCGATTTCTGCCTCTGTCAATCTATTTCTTCCGCATAAAGGCTTTCCGTCAGAAAGTTTTTGACCTCTCATCTTAGTTTTCAAGCGTCGAAGACGTGTCCCCATTCTTTTCATAACATGACCTATGCATTCTAATTTCTCGACAGAGCAATGGTCACCATATACTTTGTTCTCGACAATAGAAGTAAACGCTTTGGAGTCCCCATCTCCTAAATATTTTGTGTACCGAACATTGTAGAGAGACTGGGAACGCTGAAAAATGGATAGAGCTCCAGCTACTTCCATCTTACCGCTGTAGCCTTCAAAATTTCTCTTACAATTTTGAAGATGCTTGGTTTTTTTCGACAAATACAATGTTTTGAAAAACTTCGACATCTATAACTTTGCCGGTATCAACACTTGTGACTGTCACCAAGCCATTCTTCGAAGAAAACCACGCTTCTGCCAGCTACCATCAACAGCAACAGCAAGGTCCCTTTTTCCATCATTTTCATCAACGGCTTCACGAACAGCTTCTGCCATACTGTGTTCACAGGTTTCTCTTGTTGCCTGCAGTAAAATGTGGTTGTACTTTGAGAATTTTGTGGGTGGCGGGGAAGATTCATGATACCGCAAAACATCCTAGCAGACTCAGCACCTTTACCTATGCATCGCATAGCATACACTAGCCGGGTATTCAGTTCGTAATTCTCAGAACTATCGCATTTCTTGGAGTTAAAAAAAAGTATAGTTATATTTACAAGAAGGACATTTTAAGTGAAACTTCACAATTTCACCACAGTTACTTTCACTGAGGTGCAACCTGAGTCCTGTTTTTCACACTTTATACATTTTACAGCTTCAAAAAACACAAGCTAAAAGGTTAATGTCCACAATAACATTTCTGAAACCAGAAAAAGCCTCATCCGAATATGAAATATCCATGTTTACAATTTTTCTCTCACTGGCAGATGGTTCAGTTTCATTAGTACAAAGCTTTGCGCCATCAGCAGCAGAGTTCTTTGGAACAGTAGAATTGCTTTCACCACAACCATCATTACTTTTATTACATCTTCCTTTTATTAAAAACTCCTTTTCGTTTCTTAAATACTTTAGTCGATGCTCTAGGCATGGTAAAATCGATATATTATAGCAATTTTTTGAAAGTTTAAGCTTAATAATGTTAAAGAATACTTGCGAGTTCAAAATTACAACGCAGTTTTGAAAGTGTAAACAAACACTGATTTGACCGTTAAAAATACAGTAAAGTTTCAAATGGGTTAGGAAATAAAATAATAAAAGGCTCAATTTATACAATAAAAGATAAATGTTTTGATTTATACCAGACGCTCAACTTTTAAGCCAAAACAAAAAACTTTGTTTACTTTTACGCTTGTCAAATGGGCGTGGCCCAGTTTCAACGATTATTTAAAAATAGGTTTTTAGGGCTTCTACTTACCCTAGAGGTTAAAGTAAGGTATTTTTAGAAAGGTTAAAATCTGTACTATGTGGAAATGTAAAAATCTCAAATTGTCAAAAAAATCAAATTTTACCTTTCCGACTGCCCTTAAGAAGTTCTACTTTTCCGATTGGAGAGTTTGAAGATAATCCACAATTACAAGAACACATGTCTGCCGAAGTCAAAAGAACATCCAAGCTGATTATGCTGAACGTAATTGATGCGACTTTCAAGGCTGAGTTCTTTCAAAAATTTTCGTCTTGGAACAAGTTGAAAAGAGTTGTTGCTTATTGCTTAAGATTTGTGAAGAACTGTTCTCTTTCTGCGTGTAAAAGAAGAAAGTCCTTTTTAACAACGGCAGAATTGAGCGAAGCCGAGAAAGGCATTAAGTTTATCCAACGTGATCATTTTTCGATGGAAGTCTCCTATCTTTCAGCAGGTAAGCAGCTTCCGTCAACCAACAAGCTTATACCCTTGACTCCGTTCTACGATGATTCCGGAATAATACGTATCGGTGGTAGACTGAAAAATTCAATACTTGCAGACTCGCAGAAGCATCCCATCTTGCTTCTTAAAACCGACCATGTTGTGAACTTGATTATCTCTGATTATCACCTGAAACTTCTTCATGCCGGTCCACAACTTCTCCAAGCAGCTCTCAGAGAAAAATTTTGGATTCTTTCAGCCCGAGATTCAATTAGAAGAGTAGTGAGAAGATATATCTCATGCTTCAGAAATCGTCCAAAATTCGCCGAACAAATCATGGGAGATCTTCCAGAATCCAGAGTTTGCCCCTCTTCTGTATTCCAACGAACTGGTATTGACTTCGCCGGCCCGTTCTTGATACGAAGCTCCAAGGGAAGAGGAAGCAGGAATACTAAGTGCTACATCTGCGTCTTCGTCTGCTTAGCAACGAAAGCAGTTCATCTAGAAGTCGTTAGTGACTTAACATCAAAAGCATTTATCGCTTGTTTAAAAAGATTCGTGGCTCGCAGAGGTAAATCATCAGAGATCTTCTGCGATCAAGGAACTAATTTCTATGGAGCTAGCAGAGATCTTAGAAAGGAGTTCCGCCAGTTGATGAAAGAAGATGCCGTTCATCAATTCCTGGTAACTGACAACATCACCTTTCACTTTAATCCTCCATCTACTCCCCACTTCGGAGGCATTTGGGAAGCTACAGTGAAATCTTTTAAGTTTCATTTGAACAGAGTTGTTGGAGTCACTAGTCTCACCTTCGAAGAACTATCCACGTTATCAAGCCAAATTGAAGCATGCCTCAACTCCAGGCCACTATGTGTGTTATCTAGCAGTCCAGATGATCCTTGTGTTCTCACACCAGGACATTTTCTGATAGGAAAGGCATTAACAGCTATCCCGCAACCTACAGTTCCAGACGACCTTCGCCACTGCGACCGTTGGCGATTGCTTACAAGAATGACTCAACATTTTTGGAATAGATGGTCTTCAGAGTACTTGACATTGCTGCAGTCAAGATCGAAATGGCGCATCGTTCAAAAGAACCTTGACATCGGAGATCTTGTGTTAATCAAGCACGACAACTCACCCCCACTACAGTGGAAATTAGGGAAAGTCACGGAAACATTCCCTGGTAAGGACGGTAAGCTTCGTGTGGTTAAGGTAAAAACTCAAACTAGTGAACTTGTGAGACCAATTGCTAAACTGTGTCCACTTCCTATAAACACTTGAAGATTTGTGAATAATACCTAATGTTTTCTTTCAGCATTGTTGAGGTCATCTATACTTCTGTAAATCTCATTGCTTGATTTCATTAATTACTTTATTGTCAATTTGTATGTTAATTCTTATACTTAATTCATTAGCATGTTTAACAACTTAGTGTTTAAGTTAATTCATTAATTTTGAAACCCCTCCGTGTTTCAAGGGGGGCGGTATGTTTAATCTTACAGTCCACAGATGGCGCTCTGCGCATTCCGTTGTAATATTCGTTAGCGAAAATAAAAACTTCTAGTTCAAACTCGTTCGGGTGTGGTCGTCTCTGCTTTCAAGATACTATTTCTTTTCAGACCAATTCAATTATTAAGAAATAAGTAACTACTTCTAGGTGCAGCAAGAGATGGCGTTTCCAAATCGAACTAAGAAACAACAAGTCAGGTAAGAAAAGATCGAACCATTTCTTATTCCAACAATATTTTTTTAGTGGAATGAAAAAGGTTAAAATTAAAATAAAATATCAAAATGTTTTTATCAGATCGTTTTTTTAATGTTTTTTTCAGTACATGTATACATACATACATATATATTATATATATATAGTGTAATTCTCTACAAACAAGAGATAAACTTTCACATCAATCACATTCGAAAAAAACACAGAGACAGTAAAGAGAAAATACAATGAAGGACACTAGATAAAAATTATAAAATGGATGCTGCAGTATTATAAACATTGCTGACTTAGGACAGCTAATATACATATAAAAAAAATTTCTTTATAAAAGTGGGATTGTGAAGATGTTTTTTGAGCAGTCAACCTTCCCCCTTTATGTAAATAATACTGAGCAAAAACCCATTGAAAGTAATGGATAGGAATATCTAAATCCATTACAAAATAGAGGTAACTTACCTAAAAATTGCACTTGAAAATGCAAAGCCCGCGCTAAATCTGAGTGCAATGAATAAGTTATTGCCAGATTCTGGATCCTAATGCAGATTCAAAGCATGTGAATGGCTGAAATGCAGCACTTAACAAAAGAATAAAAAGAATAGAAACAAAAATTAATAAAAGAGTGACAATAACCATAATATATGGACAAGTTCTAGTTTGTAAACAACAACATTGAGTGCAGTCCACCGGAACTTCCGGTATAATGTTAATCTATGGGAAAACATCGAAATTCAACTCAGTTTTTCAAAGTTTTAATGCGAGTTTTTGAAACTTTTTTTTAACTATATGGATAGAAGATGATCTGTAGATTTCAGATTTCGGATTTTATATAATTTAATTCAGTATTTTTTCTAAAATACCTTGTTAAATTTTTGACTAACTTAGAGCAAGGTTGATATAATCGCTAGCTTATCGCTTTTTTTTTTGGCGACTAATAGAATGTTTAACAAGCGAAATGTGTACTAAGTAAATAGTATTAGCTTGCGTGCGCCATACTAGATTTGTTTTATTGTTTATTATTTACGTTATCATATAAGATTTATTATAATAATTGTATCAATATATATGTGTTTTTTTTTTTTTTTTTTTTGCTCCTTTCCTGGATATAAAACGAAAAGTAAAAATAAATAATTCGGAAACTTTTTTAATTGTTTGTGTTTGATACAAATTTAAGTGTCTTTGTTTTTGTATGTTTATGGAGACCTTAGAAAACGATTCGACTATTTATTTTAAGTGAACGGTGTATATAATTAATTTTACAGTGGAATATCTTTAATTAATTTATTAGCTCTAACGGATTAAATTTCCCTAAATGGAGTATTTTGTTTATGTATGTCCCTTAATTTTCAATGTAGCGACCTAAAAAAATTATTGCATGAAAAAAAATTGCAGTAAATCATAATGCGGTAGATGAAGCATTAACGTGCATCGCTCCCCTACACGGCGGGTCTTACAAAGCTCTAATAAAGCTTGAGCTATGAAAGTAGCTAGACATTTGCCAACTTGACTCTATCGTCAACATTTCGCTATGTGTTTCATTGAATCGTCATTGTTATTTAAGAAACGGCATTGCTTGCGAATATTACAATTTTAACATAAAATAAATTCAACAGAAAGTAAAATTAATGTATGACACTTTCAGATATAAATTATTTACAATATTTTAAGCGTCACAAAACTTTTAACGATGTGTTACTTTTGCTGAGCAGAGATCAGCTTAGGGAGGTATTTTCAAAAATCGACCCTCAAGAGTGTGTGTGTGTGTGTGTTACAGGGAGTTATAAATATTAAAATCATCATCAGCTATTAGATCTACAGACTTAAAATTTAACAAAGGTATTTTTTTCTTCAGCTGAGATATGCGAAAAGCTTTTTTTTTTTTTTAATTTGCAATTCACTTGAAATTAACTTATTAAAAACTTCTTTATCCTTCAAACTGTGTTGTTAAATTTTTCAGTTCACCCGTGCGAAGAACGGGTATACCAGCTAGTATATATATATAGGCTTTCCCCCATACTGTTTTTTTTCTAATTTATATATATTTATATGTTTAATCAAACATTCAGAAAAAAGCAATCGTTTCAATAGCTATCTGTAAATTTTTCTTTTATTTATTACTTATAGAAATTTGATTTTAATATATATATATATATATATATATATATATATAATATATATATATATATATAATGTTTTTAAAAGGATTATTTCTATTATTTGATTACTAAATGAATTCTTTTGTTAATTAAAAAGTACACCGTGTATTATTTTAAATACATTTTAGAGACATTTTTAAGCTAACTATATGTAACGATTGATTGATTCATGAAAATCTGAAATCTATATTTTATTATTTTAGATTCTTAGAAACTAACTATTATTAAAAAATGATGATCGTTTTTTGTTTTACTCTTAGAGCATCAGAATCGTTTTCTATTTATTGCTTCACATTAATAATTTTTTAATTCTAACGCAATATTTTTTTTATAAGTCATACATCGAAATTTGAAGCTATATCTTGTCTGTGAGAAGGAGGGGAAGATAGAACAATAATTTTACACTAAAAAATATCGTGTTCGGGCTATAGAGAGGGGAAAGAAACCTGTCTTAAATCAAAATAAGTGGAATGGAACAAATTTCGAAAAAGGGAAATTTCTTGACATAATTTTAGAAATCACTCACATTGTGCGCGTACAAACACACACACAGAAATGCTGGGGTCATGAGGAAAATAGAAAGCCAGAGCAACGCCGGACTAAGCGGTGGAGAGGGGTGGAAGTCATTTTGAAAATGAGTATTAGATGTGCTGATTTTGAGAAGGAAAGGGAAAATTTATAAAAGTAGAGATAGCCCGTGCAACTCCGGGCCATGCAGCTAGTAATGTCACTAAAATTGGTTAGAATGTAGTTGGGTGAGGTCGATAGCTCTGATTTTAACCACAAATGGTGTGGTTATTCTAGAAATGTCTAGAACGGATTATGAGCAGACTTTGAGTTAACTTGACTGCTCAAGCAAAAGGCGTGGACTGTATACTTTAAAAATTGTTTGTTTATTGAGGACGGTAGGTACGTCCGCTCCGAGGATGCATTACAAGCATACTGACGAAAATGTAAACAAGGAGGACTACTAGCGCCCTCTGCACATGCGGGTCGTAACAGAGTCCCCGCCATTGAAATGAAATTTCAATACAAATACATAATGCAATTGACGATACTTACATACAAAATACACAATATTTACAAAGCAAAAGGCATGCACAATATTAAATGCAAATACACAATATTTACAGTACTTAAATGAAATACACAATATTTACAGTACTTAAATGAAAAATACACAATACATTTTATGATACTTAAATACGATTGAAGTTAATTTATACACATACAATAATTACTAATAACAAAATTCATACAGGTAATATACAAAGATTTCTGATTGTCCTTTTTAATATATTTCCGTTTGGCATACGCAGGTTCACAACTCGCACCTTACCATCGGTGCCAGGAAAAATTTCAGTTATTCTTCCGGTACTCCATTTCGTACTAGGAAGATTTTCATCTTTGATTAAAACTAAGGTTCCTACAGAAACATTATTTTTGTTAAATTTCCACTTGTGACGTTCTTGTAAATTATTCAAATAATCGCGTTTCCAAAGCTTATATATATGTTGGGTAATTTTTTTTACTCTTTCCCATCTCGACAACTGATTCTCGTTTATATTAGTTATTTGCGCTTCAACTGTGGATGTTAGGGGTCTACCTACTAAGAAGTGTCCAGGGGTCAGTGTTTCGAAATCATCGAAATTTGACGTCAAAGGAGTGAGTGGTCGGGAATTTAGCACAGCCTCAATTTCACAAAGTATTGTGATGAACTCTTCGAGAGTTAAATGTGCGTTCCCCACGATTCTTTTTAAGTGGAATTTAAATGCCTTTACTCCTGCTTCCCATAGCCCTCCATGGTTTGGGGACCTGGGTGGGATAAAATTCCACTCTATCGATTCATTTGTCAAAAATTCTGCTAATGTGTGATCAGGTAATTTAATCATTTTGAACAATTTTTTAATTTCGGCATTTGCGCCAACAAATGTTTTAGCGTTGTCGGTGGTGATTTTTGCACACTTTCCTCTCCTACCAAAAAAACGTTTTAAACTTGCAATGAATGCTTGGGATGTGAGATCTGTCACAAAATCTAAATGAATTGCTTTTGTACATAAACATACATAGACTACTACATAAATTTTATTTAATGTCCCTTTTCTTTGATTTTTAAACTTAATGAAGAATGGGCCTGCAAAATCAACGCCCGTGACATTAAAGGGATAATTTGGTGTTACACGATCTCTCGGTAGGTTAGCCATAATTTGATTCATAGTGATGGGCTTGTTCTTAAAGCAATTCACACATTCATGAATAATTCTACGACAGTTATTTCTGCCATTGAGTGGCCAGAATTTTTGACGAACAAGATATAAAAGTGAGTGGGGTCCTGCATGCAAATATTTTTTATGATAATGGCTCAATATAATATCAGTTAAAACGTTTCTACTAGGTAAAATCATGGGAAATTTAGCTTTCTCATTTAAATTTGAATTGGCAAGTCTGCCTCCTACTCTAATGATGTTGCTCTCATCAAGAAAAACATTAAGTGGAGTTAATTTGCTTTTCATAGGAATAGGCTCACCTGCCAACAATTTGCGCATTTCTTCATAGAACTCCCTTTCATGCAATGAGTGGATCAGCCAGTTCTCAGCATGACTTACCTCCTGTGAAGTAAGGGATCCCTTTATCTTTGTAATTCTGGTTCTGCAGTTGTGTATGAATCTGTAAAGAAAACTTACAACACGAATTAATTTTACATAGTTGTTTGAAATATCAATAATGTTTTCAAGGAAATTGTTTTTAGTCACTGTCAATGTCAAGGAAATGTCCTCTTTTGGATTTGAGTTCTTTCTCATTTCCGTTAAATACACTCTTTCTGGGATCGCTTCATCTAGTCCTTTGGTCTGGAAGTCAATTTGACGTAGAAACGAGGATCCATTCCACCACTTGGAGTTGGTTGTAAGCGCGTCTACGCTGATTTCTCTAGTAAGTAGATCTGCTGGGTTGTCCTTGCCGGAACAGTGGAACCACGAGTTAGGATCGGTGAGGGATTGGATTTCGCGAACCCTGTTCGCAACAAAGGGTTTCCATCTATGGCTTGGACCTTTGATCCAATGTAAGGTGACCTGAGAGTCCGTCCAGAAAAAGGCTCTGGTTGAACACTTCTGATCTAGGATTTTCTTGACTTCCTTTGCTAAGCATGCAGCAAGCAGAGCGCGCGCCCATCAGTTCCAATCTAGGGAGGGATAACCTTTTCAGAGGTGCAACACGGCTCTTGGATGTTACAAGATCAACGCTGACTCTGTCCTTGTGCTTGACTCTCAAGAAGGCGGCTGCTCCATATGCTTTTGACTGGCATCAGAAAAGGTATGGATTTGGACTTCACTTGAATCTCCACTGGAATCGAGGATCTTTCGCGGAATCTTTAACTCTGATAAAAATGGAAGTTCTAACCACCATTGTGACCATACTGCATGAATATCTGGCGGTAGCTCGTCATCCCAGGATAACTTCCGTAGCCAAAGTTCTTGTAATAGGCATTTGAGCCTAATCGTGTAGGGTGACAAGAACCCAACTGGATCGTATATTTTCCCAGCTGATTGAAGCATAATTCTTTTTGTGATGGGTTTTGACGTGTCCAATTGCAGAAGTCCTTTAACATCAATTGTAAAATAGTCGTGGACAACATCCCATGGTATCCCTAAAACCTTTGACGAAGGGATTTTAGAACTGTCGTCCGGGTGACGAGGATGTGTCTCAAGGCCTTCCCTTTCCCAAGTTCTCATCAATGTTTGATCATTTGAATTCCATTTGCGTAATTTCATGCTGGCATTCTTCATGATTGTTTCAGCATCCTTTGATACTTTTAAGGCTTGGGAGATGTCATCAGCACCACTGATTACGTCATCAACATAGAGACAAGTGTCAAGCATTTCAGTTGCTGCTGGATATTGCTCACGGTAATTCTCGATGTGATGCTTAATTGTTGCGGAGAGCAAGAAGGGGCTTACGTTGACTCCAAACATCACACGCTTAAATCTATACACTTGAAACTTGTAGGGATCTGTTTGATTTGATCTAATGTCTGGAAACAAAAATCTAACTGCATCTCTGTCCTCGTCACGTAATGAGATTTGCAAGAATGCACGTTCTATATCTGCGGTGATAGCAATCGTGTTCAAGCGAAAAGAAATTATCAGGTGGAATATGTTTGGGTTTAAATTCTCACCTGACCATATACAGTCATTAAGAGATGGTTGTCTATCTTCATGGGAACTTGCATCGAAAACAATGCGCATTTTTGTAGTTAGGCTTTCTTGGCGAAAGACCGCTTGGTGCGGTAAATAGAATACTGCTCTATCAGTTGGTTTTTCAGTTTCTAGAACCCTTTCAATTATTCCTTGAGATTCATATTCTTTCAAAATTTCGGAATATTGTATGTACAGAGTTGGATCACGAATGAATCTTCTTGTTAAGGATTTTACACGTTTTTCTGCTACGGAAAAATTGTCATTTAACTCTTGTGTATGGCCCTTCCAAGGAAACCCAACTTCATAACGACCACTATTGAAACGTACTGAAGATTTAAAATGTTGCATGGCTTGGTCGTCTGGGTCACAACTAGACTCTGCTTTAATTCCTATTGCTTCTAAATCCCAAAATTTTGTTAAATTTCTATCAACCTGATCTTGGATGAAATTGCAAAAATAATAGTTCGATGGTTCGTTTTGAATGGAACCTGTTACAATGTAACCAAATACGGAGTCCTGCAATATTATTGAATTGTCATGTAATTTTATTTGTTTACTTTTTAATAATTCATAAAATATTTCACCTCCCAGGAGAATATCAATTCGTTTGGGAATATTAAATTCCGCATCTGCATATCTTATATTTTGAGGCAATTTTATTTTTGTTAAATCCAATGGCTGTGTAGGAACGCAACCAGTAATTTTAGGGACTATGAGAAAGTTAAGTTTTCTTTTAAATGAACTTCCGTTCGAAATTTCAGCGGAAACTCCTTTCCTCACTGAAATGCAAGCTCCATTCAAGCCTACAATAGTTGAATTCATAGAGTATTTTTCCAACCCGAGGAAATTTGACGCTTCCAAGCTACAAAGGCATTTCTGGCTCCCTGAATCGAGGATCGCGTTCATTACAAGCCAACTCCCTGTCGCACTCTGAACTTTGACCTTCGCGGTCGAAAGCAAAATAGATTTCTCCCCACTCTCATTGTAAAGACACGTCGCGGCTGGACTCGGGTCATAAATGACCCCTGATGAACTCTGTAGAGAGGGGATATTTCTGTTTATCGCTCGGGGGACACTTGTTTTGCAAAGAAGAGAGTTGTGGTTCGCATTACAAACCCTACATTTCCTGTTCAGTTTCAAACAGTTCTTAATAAGGTGATGGCCTAGACAATTAAAGCATAGGTTTAAGGATCTCACTTTGTTGCTTCTTTCTTCAACAGACATCTCGTGAAACATTTTACACTTAAAAATTGGGTGTGTCTCTGAAGGACATAACGGACAGGTTTTTTCATTGCTTTTCACGACAAATGATCTGAATTTTGGAGAATATTCGTTCTTGTTTTTCAACGAAGAATTTCTTTGTACGTTTTCTAAGGCTTGGCTCCTTTTTATTAAAAAGTCTAAAAAAATTATTCCACTTAGGCAAATCATTAGAATGTAATTCCATTTCATATTGTTTACGCGATTCATCATCTAGACGTTGAGTTATAACAAAAATTAACATTGATTCACACAAAGCGTTAGGTTCTAATTCTAGTTGTTTTAAGGCTCTAAGATGACTCTGAATTGAATCTATTAAACTTCTGAGATGAAAAGCAGATTCAAATTTTATTTTGTTAGGATTTAAAAGTTCAGCAATATGACTATTTACAATTAATCTTTTATTTTCGTATCTACCTTCTAAAGCTTCAAATAAAGATGAGTAAGAATCGTTTACTGTTTGCAATTGTTTTGTATGGCCTTTCAGGGCAGATTGTAAATAATATAGTTTTTGCGAGTCTGATAAACAAGCGTTATCATGAATTAATGATACAAATTGGGATTTAAATTGCAACCAATCAATATATTGTCCCGAAAATTCCGGTAAATTAATGGATGGCAGTTTCACATTGTAATTAGCAAAATCATTTTTCACAGATAATTCAGAGGTATTCACATTAGAAGATTCAAGTAAGGTATTGAGACTCACCTCTAAATTATCTGCGTCCACTTCCATCGTGTCCAAACTGGCCTCGAAATCCATGAGCTCTTCATCCGAAAGAACCCCGTAGCTTTCGGTCCGAAGTTTGTCTATTTTTGCTTTCACTTCAGAAAGCGATGCGAGTTTAGCTCTCTTTTCAACTTGATTCAATGGTGACTCCACATTTTCCAAGGAGTTTCTAATGCGTGTGATCTGACCGAGCAGATGTGCTTTCCTTCTGTTAAACACGGTGAGTTCTGATAGTTCCTTTGGAGCCATTTTGATTTTTGGCTCGGGCTCGACACCGACCACAAAACTGGGTGAGGTCGATAGCTCTGATTTTAACCACAATGGTGTGGTTATTCTAGAAATGTCTAGAACGGATTATGAGCAGACTTTGAGTTATGTATAACTTGACTGCTCAAGCAAAAGGCGTGGACTGTATACTTTAAAAATTGTTTGTTTATTGAGGACGGTAGGTACGTCCGCTCCGAGGATGCATTACAAGCATACTGACGAAAATGTAAACAAGGAGGACTACTAGCGCCCTCTGCACATGCGGGTCGTAACAGTAGTCAATAAACGTATTTTTCTCTTTTATAATATCTTGGAGATCTTTGTTTTGTGTAAAGAACATTTTCAATTTTAAAATTCTGTGAGCAGCATCTACCCGATGCTGGGCGTTGGTGGAAGTAATTCAGCCTTGAGCCAGTCAATTAAAGTAACTAAGTTTATTCAGAACTACCGAGCGAGAGCACGTGATTGCTTCACCCTTTTTATATACGAAACATAATGACGTCACACAACCTCTTCACAGTTACAAAAACGTGGCGCCATGCAACCATTCATTCACACCAATCATTTTTATTCACAACATTTTGAGAGGGAAGTTCATACCTGTATAGATATCTATTTTATGATTTTCATAAACAGGTGTGTGGGGGATACATTGGAGAATATCTGCATTAGACGTGCAAAGTTCTTGAAGAGAATATGATAATTTTCTGAAAAATAATGATTTTCTTTTATATATAGTTATAGAAAATTTCATGGATATCCCCAAAAAATATTGTGTATTTGGTGACCAGTTCTTTAAGACTAGCTCTTCTTAAGCTGAAACTTTTTGACAAAAGAAATCATAATGACTTGGGATACTACTACCCATAGATTCCTCTTGTAATATTTCAACTATAGTGGTTCTTGAGAGATCCAGGACTAAGCTTAAAGCAACTTTATATACCTATTCTAATTTCTCTCTCTTAGTACTGCTAGCGAAGGAAAAAGAGTTGGCTATATACACACCATAATCAAAAATTTAGATAGCGATGCATAATAGATAAGATATGACTTGGTGGCATTAAAACTCTTGAATTCTTTCTATCGAAGATAATTTATATTATTTTTCTAATTGATATTGGAGCCCAAAGTTTACCCCCAGGGCCTTGAAATTTGTCATTTCGGCAGTCGGAGGGCCACTTATTTTAAGTAGAAGATATTTAGTGCTCAAGGCCGGATCTACGTATGGGCTAAATGGGCTGCAGTCCAGAGCCCTCTGGTTCTAGGAGCCCCCGTTCCTCGTAGAAGATAAGAAACAGAAAAAGATGCTTGCAATCAAAATAGTAATAAAATAATAAACCAGTAAAAAAAATAATAATCAAAAATAAAGCACCCAAAATACCATATAAAATTTATTTTTATTTTTGAGAGCAAGAGCAATTTACTTTTGTTCTTCCACCCTACCACCGAAGACAGAAAATAATAATTAGTAGACAGAGGCTCTATCATAGAGCGGCACCAACGAGCATCGAGCATTTATACAAGCGTAGTGGCACTATCTCTGTAGCCATTTATTTTTGTGCAATAATAATTCTAAGTTACAATAATATACTGATTTGGTGCTGTGTCCTGTGCATAATACCTGAAATTAAAAGATACTTAGGTACCCGTTTATACAAATTTCAAGTTAAAAGTTGTAATGGGTCTATCCACAAACCTCTCACTAATCATCTTGCGAAAAGTTACTTCTTTTAAATGTAGTTCTATTGAAAATTTTCTCCCAAGGAAGAAGACAGTTTATATAAATGAAAGCTTATATTTAAGCATTTTTTAGGTACGAGATAGAGGGAGATGTTAGGAGTAAGATGATAAAAGTTAGTGATTAACGGAAAGTGGCTGAAAGCAAGTCGAGAGTGGCTCGACGATTAATAGCTTAATATTTAAGATAATTGACGATTTAGTCAACAAGTTATAATTGAATAATACCGATCAGAGGTCGAATAGCCAAGAAGGGAATTACGGTCATTCAGATCGCAAGTAATCAAAGAGTTCTATAAACGTAAGTTAATTGAATCATTATAAATTATTAAGTATCCTTTTTACCATGTAGTTGCTCCTATACTTTATATAATTGTGCATTTCCTACTCTGGATTGTTGAAATTTAGCTAAGGAATGATAAACTAAATTTGTTCTGACTATGGCTGATCTTTATATTCTAACTTCCAAACATCAATGAATGGGGCAACCCGTTCATTACAAAATCAGTAGCAATAAACATTTCTAAATCTTTTAAGTAGGAAGGTATTAAAGTTATGATTAAGTATTTTCTGTTTTATTCATTTTTCAATGATTGAAAACATCAGAATTTCTCGTAAATATGTATATTGTCTTAAAATTTGTGATGAATAACTTAATTACTTCTATATAGGATGGAAAAAACTAACATTCATTTTATGTGGATTATGGCTGTTTCCCGCAAATATTATGGATAAAATTAAAGTGATCTTGATTTTCGAAATAATTTGGTTTTTTTAAGTATAGGTAGCAACAGAAAATAAGGCATGAGAACGGAAAAACAATATTTATTTAAGTGGGGCACATAATTCTAAAGTTTATTTATACAATAACCCCTTTAAACTGATTGACCGATAAACAATAATAAGCGTTTTAGGTTTTAACGAGTATAGACAATGATTTTTTATTTTTTTAAAATAAACTAGGAACTTTTTAAAAATTTTCTCAGAAATATGCTACATTGTTTTGTAAAAATTTGTTAGAATATTTTTAGTTTATTAAGCACAGTCGACTGTGTTATCGTAATTTTATATGACCTAAACTTTTAAATTTATTTTCAGGAAAATCAAGTCTTTAGTTAACAATATAAATAAGTCTGGCCCAGAAAATATAAAAGTGGAGCGGAAAACCGAAAATTGCTGTTAAGGTACACTGTTACAGTACCCTACAAATCTAAAATATACCAAAAAATTTTTTTGTTTGTTTGCATTTTCTTGTGGTCCATATCATTGTGCAGCTTGCCACCAAATTTCAAATCTGATAACAAATTAGGTTTTTTTTTTCAGATATTTGAAGTTTTCTGAGCTTATATATAGGTTTTGGTTTCATTTTAAAGCGCTCTTCAGGTATCCGACTACGATCAGAACTGTGATTTTAGAAAAGTGCGTAAATGGATAGTTTTAATGATATTTAGTGTCACTTAGATTAGAATGAATGTATAAAATTGGTTTTAGGACATTTTGACAAAAATAAATTTATTTAAATCCAATATTTTGGCAAAAAAGTAACTTAGAATAATCTTTTTTCAAAATGTTCTCCCTTTACAAAAAATGCTTCTAAAATAATAATATTTTGCTTATATAAAGTAAATACTTCTCCAAAGAGTCTGAACTAAAATTTTTGAAAAATTCACATTATTTTCAGAATTACAAAAAAAAATTATTTAAGTACAATATTTTGACAAAAAAATGAACATAGAATGACCAATTTTCCAACTATTCTCCTTTTGTGAAAAATGCTTCTTTTATAATAATATTTTTCCTGTATATAGCTCAGACCTCAGTACAGAGGCTTAACTAGAATTTTTGAAATATATAACTTAGAAGTGGGTTTATCCATGTTTTACGACAACAAAGGGGAGTAATTTTAAGAAAAAGAACGCCGATAATTATTTTAATGGGTTGTAACTCTGAAAATAATGTGAATTTTTCAAACATCATAGTTGAGCCTCTGTACAGAGGCCTGAGATATATACAGGAAAAATATTATTATAATACAAGCATTTTTCACAAAAGGAGAACATTTTGAAAAAAGGTTATTCAAAGTTAATTTTTTTTTGTCAAAATGTCCTTAAAACAATTTTATACGTGTATTCTAATCTAATTGACACTAAATATCATGAAAATTATCCATTTATGCGCTTCTTTAAAATCACGGTTCCAAACGTAGTCGGATACCTTAAAGTAGTTAGAAATATTTTTGAGTACAATGAACTCTTTCAGTGTGAAATGGTTATTAACTTCAATTTTCATTACTAAAATCATTTCAACTTGATTATGTTTTAAGTTGTCATAGTTACTTAATTCAGATTGATTTCAATGCCAATTTTTGTTTAAAAAATAGTTTATATAACTTAGAAGCTTAATATCAATTTTCTTCAGTTGAGAAAATACCACGGCCAAAACTTCCTCAGGTTGCTATGAGATACAATATTTCGAAGGGGTGGAATAGAACTGAAAATGATACATCTAAAAACGCCCTCAGTTGATACTGCAATTAGACTTCCGAATATAAGTATTCTGAATACAAGTATTGCAGAAAAAACTGAATATTTCCATTATATACCAAACTCCATTATAGTAAGCCCACTATAGTACTATATAATACACCACAAACACTCCAACTTGCTAAACTGCCCCAAATTAAGACTGAAAAAAATTAAATTTTATGTGCAAAGCTGGCGATTTTCAGCTTAAGTTAGTATTATTATTATTGTGTACATAAATGCTTTGTGTTTCAAAACTTTTGTGGAAAATAATAGGTTAGGATTAAGCTGAATAATCTGTCGATGTAACAAATGCTATCAATATTAAGCAAAAATATATTTTGAATTAGAAAAAATAGTTTCTGTGATATTAAATTAAAGTAGTGTTTTAATGTAGAAATTACATTGGGAAGTAGCATATTAAAAAATTAGAGCTTAACGGGCATTATAAGTTTTTGTTTTATGCCTTTATAAACTTTAAATGCTTTTTTTCAGACTTTTAATTTTGAAGGTATAAGTGTTTTCTAAGCCCTAAAGCTTTTTTTCTGTTAAAGATAGAATCTTGAAATTTTTTATATGTACTCCCAAACGTGAGATCTCTAATTATTTCTTTAAAAATTGCTTAAGTTAATACTTTTAAAAACGTCGTGCTTTTTCCAGGTTTAGCTACAAAAATAATTATTAAAAATCAACAAGAGAACAGTTTTTCAAATCCTTACTAACATTTGTTTTCAATAATCCAAGGAAAATAAATAATTTAAAATTACTAAACAATTTTAAAAACTGAGTATTTTATAAGAGGTTGAAAAAACTTCAAAAATTCCTAATTTTTTAAAATTGTGAAATAATGGATGGTCAAACTGACATTTTACTTACAGAATCAGCTTAATAATATAATCTAAATATAAAACATAATTTTTTTTTTACTGTTACTGTCTCCAAAAGCAATTTTTTTAAAAGGGCACTGAATGTAGCTTGAATTGAGAAAAAGAAAAATTAAATATGTTAAAATTTCAACTTTTTTTAATAATGGAACAAAGTAACAAGAATACAACAAACGCAGATACATTAACAAGCGAAAGGGAAAGGAACTTAGCCAAGGAAAATTGAAAAACCCAAAAAGTAAATATTAATGATGAAAATATGCAAAATCTCGATTACCAGCAGCCTTCTGAAAAAGATATTGTTCAGCCAGAGGACAACAGTAATGTCCCGACCGAAAAGTGTTTAGAAAATGTCGGGATTGAGTTTGAGAAATACGTTGACGTGGATTCGTGGTCTAAATCGCTAAGTAATAATTTTTTTGATTATATTCTTTCACATGTAAAATGAGTTATTTTCAAAATAAAGATCCAAACAATATATATTTTTCTGTAAGAGAATACAAAGAATAAAAGTGACCATTTTCAAATAATCCTTTCATTGAAAAACTTAAAAATGGCCAAGTGCTGGAAAGATCTTGGCTATGTTATTCAACAAGTGTTAGTAGTGTTTTTTGTTTGACCTACAAACTTTTTTCTAAAACAAATTCTTAATACACAACCGGCTTTTCTGATTGGAAACACGTAACAAGTTATTTTAAAAAATCTTGAAAATTCTATTGAACATTTATTTATTTTACAAATGCCAGGCCATTGACCATCAGGTCATTAGGCAACGGGCTCTCCAATACCTTTTTACAATGCAGTTAAGATCATTCAGTGCAGAGCACTCGTCCAAATGAGCGGCAGTCATGTCTTGTCCAGTGTCACACAAAACGCAGATAGGTGAAGTCACTAAATTAAAACGAAACAGATGAGCACAAAGGCAGTCATGTCCGGTTAAAAGTCTAAAATGTCTAAAAGTTAAAAGTCTTTGGTGCTAACCGTCCTTTCAAGGATCAGCAGTGGCTAAGAATATTGCAATTCTATTGAACATAAAAATGCAATGTTAGTTTGGTTGACATGAAAAGAAAGTAAGTTTGTTTTAGATAAACAGTTAAAGGAACAACTAAGAAAAGATACAGAATATTACCACAATGTTCTCAAACGTGTTGTTACGATAGTAAAGTATTTGGCTATGAGAGGTTTAGCATTTAGAGGTACCGAGGAAGTTTTTGGCTCTACTCATAATGGTAATTTTATGGGCGCCCTAGAACTTTGCTAGCAGATTTCGACCCTTTCATTCGTGAACATATTGAACGGCGAGCATTACGACCAAAATCGTTAATATCGTAGCAAAAACAATACATGAGCAAATAATTGAGATCATGGGCAAGCACAAATCATTCAAGCAATTACAACTCAAGTAAATAGAGATGACACAAAATACTATTCAATTGTAATGGATTCAACACCAGATTTGTCCCACAATAGCCAACTTTACTACGGTATTGTTCTCGGAAAATTTTTTATGCAAGATGTGTCTCATTAATTAAAATTAGAAGTCACACTGGCTTATACTTATTTAATTCTCTACAAGAAATTTTAGAAACAAATGGACTGCTATTGCATAATTGTAGGGGACAGTCATTTGACAACGATGCCAATATGTCCAGTCCATTTAATGATGTGGAAGCTGTTCTAATAGAAAAAAATAAATTTGCTAATTATGTGCCATGTACTGCGCCTTCTCTTAATCTGGTTGGTGTAGAATGAGTTAAGGTTGTAACTGAAATCGTGAACTTGGTTTTCTTTTCTGCTTCGACCCATAGGTGGGAACTTCTAAATCGGGAAATTAAACAGACTTAAAAAGTTTAAGTCAGACCAGATGGTATAGTCACTACGATGCTGTCAAAACCTTAAAAGGTAATTATGGTAATATCCTGAACATTCTTAAGACATTTAGTGACAATGAAAATGAGAAAATGGATTTTCGAAAAGATGCAGTAAATTTATTTAATACATTATCAAAACTCGAAATTGACTTTTTAATTATATTTTGGGAAGAAATTTTAGAAAGATTTAATTCAGTTAACAAAAAATTATAGAACTCCTGGTTCTGACATCTATGAAGGGAATCTAAATTATGTCTTTAGAAACGTTTATCGGCACTGTACGACATGAATCAGATCAAAAACTAAAGGAGTATCAAGACGCAGCCAAAAATATTAAGTCCTAGTTTAGAGACAGAATAATAGAGATGTGAATAAGAGAGGGGTTAATTCAAAATTTGTAGATAAATCCACGGAAAAAGCTGCGTATGGGACAGGAAAAATTTTAAGAGACACGCTTATTGTTGCGTCCGATAAGCTAATTCTTGATTTAAATACAATAAGTCAAGAATATGCAGAATGTAGTAAGAAATATAAATTTTTGATTGATTTGTAAGATCACACACAACGTAAGTAGAAAGTCGACCTGGACAGTGTACGCGCTATTATTGATTACTATTCAGATGACGTAGACCAAACATTTAGTAAATGAAGGTGTTTGATTCAAAACTTATCTAAAACAAGCTGATCTAAAATCCTATACTTGTAGTGATGTGTTCAATTTAATTTTTGAAAAGAAATTTGTGGACGTTTTTCCAAATTTGTCTACCATATTAAAGATTTTTATAACGCTCCCTATTACTGGTTGTGAAGCGGAGCGTACGTTCTCTAAAATGTCCTATATAGAAAACAAATATAGGACAACAATGACAAACACTAGGCTTAATTATTTATCATTTCTTTCTATTAATACTGATCTCACCAAAGACTTAACATGTGATCAGCAAATAAAAGAATTGGCAGCAAAAAAGAGTGGAAAAGTTTTTTTTTTGTGAATTATGTTATTGTTTATAACGTATTTAAATCTTTAAAATAAAAACATTTAAAAAACCCTTAAATTTCGTATATTTTAAATTTTTCCACACAAAATTTTTTTTAAGGAAAATGGGAAAAATTTTATTTATTTAGGGGTTCCCTAGATATCGTTAGCCCAGGGCTACCAAAGGTCACGGTCCGGCCCTGTTAGTACTTCTTCTTTTTGAAAAGTTAGTTAATCTGCCTTTTTCTGGGGAGGTAGTCAATATCCATTTTTCAAACCAGGTAAATATTTTATTCAAGTACTCTTGAAGTTTGACAATTCTTTTATTCCAATCAGTACCCCAATTGCATACGTGAATTTGAAAATTCTCTCTCGGTTGCTATCTCCATTTTTGTATTCTGGATGAGTGAAATATCCCATCCCCCCCATATACTCCAAAATTCTACATCTTAAAAATGCACTGATAAAAAAAATACGGTATATATTTCTAAAGTTCACAGGGTTACGTATGAAATAAGCTCATTTAGGCGTCACTTAGACTTCCACGTCCATTTGCGGTCCAAATTTATCTAACTTATGCATTACTTTTTAATATAATATGTAATATATATATATTATGGTTAACTCACACTTTCTTCACTGCTTCTGCAAATCGAAACAAACCAAAAATTTTAGTATTGCCATCTGGAAAACCAAATATTCTAATAATTGAAATTCTCGTAACTTGTTAGTATTTTTGATGAATTGTACTTAAAAAAATGCATTTATCTTTCATTAAAAGTATAAAATTTTCTATAAAACATATAAAATTTAATGTCTGGAGTAAGGAATCTGTTTTTTTTCCCGAAACAGTGACTCTAATGTTAAGCATCAAATATGAGATATCGAAACAAGAACAAGAGAGGCGGCAGGAATTATAAGCATTTTGAAATTTTTTGATTTTTATTCTTCTGATTTTAAATACTCCATTTCATTTTTTGGCATTATTTTTTTATTACTATTTTCCATTTTTTTTATTTTTTAAAATTTTTTTATTTATCTGCTCTGCGGGGTTGATTTACGCCGGTGGGTAGGAGGAGTGGAGTAGTATACACTTTTAGGCTGTTTACAGCCAATCGTTGTGTTTCTAGCCCACGGGACAAAAAGTAAATTCTATATTTGTAAGTTTTGTATTTTCTTTGAAACGTTAAATTTCTCATTTCTTTAACTGGTATGTCTCTTTTGGTTACTCTGCAACTTGTTTATTATTTAAGTTTATTTCCTGTCATGAATCATGTAGGCCTAGTCTTACGTAGACGTAAAATGTGGAAGTTCTCGAGTATCGGGGAGTTAACATAGCGGGCGTGGCGAGGAAGTACTATCTTGCCTTTTAATATTAAAAAATGTATGATATTTATTGTTAACACTGCTTGCACAACATAAAATTTTCATATGAAACATTCCATTTGACGCAATTTTCTTAACTAGACTTAATGACAAAGTCTGCATGATCATGTATGCGAAGATTTTGTTACTTTTATCACAATCTGAAATTTATTTTCGCAAAATGAATGGATTTAGTTTGAACTGACACTTTTTTTTCTTTCATCAAATTTTTCCAATCAAAATACTAATATCTTAATTAATACACTACGTATCTTACATTCCTAAATTGTGTGCATATAACAATATTTATATATTGTGAAAAAACTCGTTGTGTGTGAGCCAATTTTTTAAATTTGTAATTGTATTTCTAACTAAAATTAAGACATTTGAAAACGCCTTTCTTGGACGTGGTTCTTTATAAAGAAAGCAAGTTTTAAAATTCTTCATTTCATACTTGGTTTTTGATTGCTGGTATACTTCTTATTCATTCATTATCTAATATGGAGTTAATTTAAATTATACATATTTAAAAAAGTCTCTTGAGATATTTCTTACTTTCTGTTGTGCAAAATGTGTAATTGTGAATTTTTGCTTAGATTATAAGTTAAGAAGTTGTTTACACTTTTGCAATATTTTAAAGGAAGAAGTAGTATTCTTTTATTTATGTGACATTAGTTTCATATCTTGAGATTTAAATGTACTATATATTCGTGAACTATCGAGTCTTGCAAACACAGTGCAACATAAATTAAAATCGAAGCAAAATCAAACAAGAATTGTATTAATGTTAGTGTTAAGAACCTTTTTAAAAAATTTTCTTTAGTGTTTTTAAAACATTCTTTAAGATATAATGGTAATATAGGATACAGTTTTAAAATAATTACTTGATGTTTTATCTATTTCTAGACTTAACACGCTGTCCTTAGGATGGAAATTCATAATTTTGGTGTTGATCCAATCACATGTCATGCTTGGAACAATGATAGAACTCGTAAGCAATATTTTTTCCTTAAATGTAATTTTTTTATCCTCTACATCTCATGTCGTGTTTCATTTTTTGTAAACATTTATTTATCTGCAATTGGTGAAAATGTTCATTAAATATTTCCATTTGTAAGAAAAACATTATGTTTAACACATGTGGGTTGAGTCCTAGGAGGACCCACTTTTGGTCGCCAAATTTTGAGCGATAAAGGTTACAATATGGTAACCCTTCCATTTCATCCAAAAATTTGGATTTTCAAATCACGGAAAAAAATGGCAACCCTAAAAAATGTGCAACGTTTTTCGCCTTTTCCGAAAAAACGTCTTTTTGACATTTGACTTTGCTTGAGAAGGTTCCACCGGTTTTTGTTAAGAATGGCTTTGAAAGGAAATTACTTGAAAGTGAGGCTACGACAGGTTTCTTTGTGCTCCTGGGCACAAAGGGGAAGAAAGAATGGTGTATGAAAGCTAATTTAATTGCTTCTCATTATGAATGTCCGAGGTGTAAAAAAGAAATGCGTTTGCAAGAGCGAAAGGGAACGGTTGACGGCTACGAATGGCGTTGCCGCAGTCAGTCGAAAGATAATCCCCACGATGTCGTTCGGCGTGTGAGAAAGGGCACTTGGTTTAGCGAAAGCAAACTTGCTATAACTATTATCTTGCGTTTGACGAGATATTGGTTCGGCAAGAGCATGAATGCGTTCGTGGTGAATGACGATCTAACGGTCACAAGTTGGTGGATGACAATTTTCATGAATTCCTTGCATCCATCGCAAGGGTGTATCCACCAACGGAACATGACGAAATGCAAGCGTAAGGTAAGTGCCTTTTAAAATTTTTTAGAATGATTGATTTCATGTATTTCTTCGATTTTATCTTTGCGAAACGCCCCTTTCGTCCTTTTTTAAAAATGTAAATCATGTTCTACACACTGGTTTTAGAATGCTTTTTTAAAATGAATTTCATTGCTTTCTCTGTTTTTATCTTTTTATAATGATTAATTTAATGTATTTATTCAATTTCATCTTTGCGAAATGCCCATTTCATCCCCCTTCTCCCCCTGACACATACGCTTCCCAAGAGTTTTTCGTCATTGACGCCTTTTTGAAAACCTTAAATTTGGCGCTTTTTGGCGAAAAAATTTTGGCGCCAAAAACACCAGTGGGTCCTCCTAGGATTTTACCCTAAAAATCAGAAACTATCATGGTTCCTTCTTGAGTGTTCTGTTTGATTTCTTCCAAAATAGTGAATGCTTTTCTGTTTAGATCTTGAACAATGAAGCACCAATTAATGTCCAAGTAAATTTCACTAAATATCCATATTCTGACTTGGATTTTTACTTTTCAAACTGACACGTATTCTCCATATCTTTGCCAAATCTATTGATTTTTTCTGCTCTTTAGATAATTGGCTATATACACATACTTCTTTTAAGTAATTGTTCCAGTCTATCACAGTTTTTTCACTTAAATGCAACTGATCTCTTCTCTATTCAAAAATGCAAATTCTCTGGACCAGTGGTATATAATTCTTAGTACAGTTACCAGGTTTATTTTTTTATCCTTTTGCATATTGTGCATGTAAATGCATTTTTGTTTTGATAGAATTTCACATTTTTCAAAAATATTCCTTTGTATTCTCTTCCTGAGAAAGTAGATCTTAAATATAAATCATTTTTTACAACAAAATAAGAGGAAACTATTGCAAATTATATAACAAACATAACCTTGTTTAGGGTATATTGTTTTTGAGTACATGGTTAAGATTATTGTGTTTGAACATGCACTGGATTAGTTTTCCACTATTGAGTGCATTTTGCAGCATTTGGTGATGTACTTTTACTTGTGAATTATATTTTTTTATGTTCAGTTGAATTTATAGTATTGTTTATTATGTAAAATATGAATGCTTTTATTTTAAAGAAAATTCTTGAATTTGAATCAAGGTTTTTTTTTAGATTTTTTTATCCATCCAATTATGCAAACTTTTTTTATATCTATTCCTTCCTAGGAATAAATAAATGCAACTTATTTTTGGATGCTTTTGTCCTTTATTCTGAGTTACAATGAAATTATTATAAATTTATGTATCTTTCTTGTTGCAATTCTTATAACTTAAGTTTTTTATATTTTCACAATGTCAATACGTCACAGAAATCCTTATTTTAATGTTTTATTTTTTTCATAGCACTTGATTTTAGTATTTTATTAAATAATGGCAAAGATATATCAAGATGTTTGTAATATGTAATGTATAATTGATATATTTCAACTTTTTTTTTTTTGAAGAAATAATCTATGTCAGAAATACAGTGGAAGTAAAGAGCATTTCTTTTACATTTTTGGTAGAAAAATCGAATTTTAACAAATGAGTTATGTTATTCTGATTACTAATTCATTGGTGTAGCTACGCTACGCTACCGCTGTATCAGTGATACGTGGCTCCAAAGCCACAGGGCCCCCGACATGGACCCAAAGGAATTTTGATACAGGGCCCCCTCAGAGCTAGCTATGCCAGTGTTACTAATGTAATTTTTTTTAATTGACTATTTCTATTATGTGGTCCAACTTATGGCATTTCTAGAATTTGAAAAATTAATGGTTCATTGATGTGTAATCTAGTTGTAATGTTTATATTTATGTGTTTAGAAAAATATGCCTTTTTTTCGTAATTGGCTGATACTTAAAATATTTATTTTTAATAGTGCTTTTATCCTCATTTAGAATTTATCCAATTTATTTTATTTCAGAAATAGCTCTTTCACCTAATAGTAATGAAGTTCATATTTATAAAAGAGATGCTGACAGGTGGACATGTAGAAATGTTTTGTCCCAACATGACCTGAGGGTTACTAGTATAGACTGGGCTCCAAATACAAATCGAATTGTTACTTGCTCTGCAGTAAGACTCTTTTAAATTATAAATGCAGTGGTTATATATATAAAGCTATGTTTCTTAAATATGAAATGTTTTTCAGTTCTCTGAAATTTTATATTGATTAAAAATAATGGAATCCTTATTTTGACTAATTTAGTGTTATTGATTTTATCACCGAATTTGTATTCATATGCCCACAATTACCAATTTATTTTGCTTTAAAATAAATTTAGCTTTAAAATAAATATTTTCTTTTTAAATTAAGAAATTTTATTCAAAATTACCAAGATCTATTGCCAATAACCCTTATATTCCTTCTGAGTGTGATTTTAATATTACTGATTCTTTACTGCCAGTGTCCTAAAAATGATTTTAATTACATTAGTTTTTTGTTAATTTGATATTGGTGATTTTTGACACTAAATGTTTTGAGTCTTACAAATTTTTTTGTTTTGATGATTTGTATTTATTTACACCAATAAATTTTTTTTAAAAATATCTTTGGTGAAAAAACTTAATGAACTAATGTAAATAGTTTTAAATAAAAATTGGTGCAATCTTTTAAAAGCTGTTTTGATTGTTAGCAATTAAATTCAATTTTTAGCTGATTTGTGATGATATCCAGAAGTATTTATTATATACATTGTACTTTTAAAGTATTTTTAAAGATAAAGATTGTCGTTTTTTATAATATTCAGTAATTTGAAAAATGAATACAAAAAATATTTATTTCATTATTCATAATCACTTTTCTTCAATGATTTGTCCAAAAAAATTATATTGTCATATTTACTATAGATAGTAATTAATAATTTGTTACATAAATATTTTTACATGGATAGGCAAATTGTTCTTTTTCATCTCTTGCTTGTTTTATGCAAATTTTTTGAATATGACTTTTTTTTCAACTCAACTCCTTACTTGCTCTATGAAATCCAACATTTGTTTTTAATTTTTTTCCCCTTGCACTTAAAGAATTAAGAGGAGTTTTGTTTTTATGTATTAATTAAATAGCTGTTTTAACCAATTTAAGATATTTCCTCGTTAATGCTTAAGTATATCTCTTTTCTGCCCCAGTGTTAAACAAATTAGATTTTTTTAATTTGCACATTTTAAATATTTTTTATGTTAAATAACTTTTTGATTATTCCTGAATTATTTTATTACATTTTTTTATGTCAACTTACGTGATGTGTCATTGTTCATAATGCATTTCTTATAACCTGTATTATATGTATTATCTTTATTTTATACAGCATGCAACATTTACATTCATTCTTTTAAAAATATATTATTTTGTTTTGAAAAAAAATTGTATTTTTCACGTGCCATTGTTTATTAGGATCGGAATGCATATGTATGGACAAAAGTAGAGGATAAATGGAAACCAACCTTAGTTTTACTTCGTATAAACAGAGCTGCAACTTGTGTTAAATGGTCCCCAAATGGTATGTAGTTTCTTTGTCAATGAATTTATGTATAAATTATATGCAGTATTTAGTTTAGAGTGGTTTTTGAAACAATCATCTTATCTACCTAATGTGAAGGCAAATAAGTTTTCTTGGCCTGCCTTTTTGGGAGAATACCTGATTTATTATTGGCTGTTGCCAGTGTGAGCAACTGATTTGGCCATGGACCACTTTGTGGAAGCAGAGGATTGCATCTTTTTAAAATGATTGCATTCATTTCTTAACTTTGTATTTCAGAGAAGGTATAAATTGTACCACAAAAAATCAATACATACAAATTTAGTAATGACAGATTCATTTGTTATAATTGCCAGCACATTTAGTTTTAGAATCAGTTTAATGAGACCTGTAGTACACAAACAAAATAAGACATGCACATCTCACTCTTATCCACAATTTTTTTTTAATGAGATTGCCATCAGTTTGCAAATTAAAGAGCATCTCTATTTACTGTTAATGATCTTCAAGCAAGAAAAAATTCACTGTCAAATAATTATAAATGCTGATGTAGAAAATATTTTCCCAGTAAATTTCTTCATACATGGAAATTTTTAGCAGACAACGATCAGTAAATTAGAGGTGCAGCTCCTCTGTAACTGTGTCAGTATCTGAAATGATAGGATAAGAGAAATTGAGTTTTACCTTAACTTTCTTAGTCCTGAAATCTTGTGATCTCCTTCAAACTTTGCAGATTTCCAATCTTAGCAGAAAAAATTCCAGGCAACTTGTTTTCCTAATAAAGAAAAAAAGGTAAAAATTACTTTATCCACATGTCATACAAATGGGCCATCTAATTTTACAATAAATGATTTTGCATACTTTCACTTTTCTTATGCAAACATCCTCTTTCTCTGTAATACTATATTCCATACATCAACTGCAACATCTCATATCTACATTCCTTCATTTCCAGAAATAAGAATGGCTGTCAGCCTAAAGGTCAAGGCACAGACTTGTGGTTAATGTGTCATGAGTTTGAGCCTAGTACAGTTGAAGACCCCCTATGTAAAGGAGGGTCTGCAAATTAAATTTGTTCAGGCTCAAATGACCTCCTGTAGTCCAGTGTAGAAGCTAGAAGAGAGGGCGCCAGCTCAGGTGTTGTCCTCGTCACTTGGCCACATGGTTCCAAATTATGAAATCCATCACCAATAGGCCTTTTGCAGTTTTGTAGTGCAAGGTTAATACAACTCTCACTCACTCCAGAAATAAGAGGATTTAATTCTTCACTGTCTAGACTATCATTTAATCCAGCTCTACCTCCACATCCAAGAAAAAATTTGAAATGTTATTGGAATACCTCATTCTGATTGTATTCATTATATTAACAGTGTGATCTACATTCTTCATTGTAGCTTCACGTAGGCTCTCCTCGTGCAAAATGAAATTAATATTGTATATTGTGTCTGTATATTGTGCTTGTAACTCATTTTTTAAAAGCTTTTCCATATGTGCATTCCCCCATCTGTTGTACTATTTGTCAATTTGTTCCAAGATGAGCCACTTTTTCCTCATAATTCACAGCACATTCTAAGGTCAAATACACTCATGGACAAAAAAATTAGCACACCAAAAAATAATTTCGAGATCGTAACAAAACTTGGCATGAAGGTACATGTCGGGGAGATGTGAAAAAGATTATAATTGCAGTATGATTGTGCATTACGTACAGCTGGTAGAGGGTGTTTAACCTCTTTCTCTGTGGAGTATAAAACAGGTAACCAAAGTTTGCTCAAGTGTGCTGAATCATTTACAAAACAAAAACTGGGGTACACATGCCATTACGCCGTTTTCAAAGACAATATGAGCAGCTGTCACAGTTTGAGAAGGGGAGAATAATCGGCATGATGGTAGCTGGGTGATCAGCTACACAATTAGCTCGTCAATTAGGCCGCTCTTATTGTGTTGTTTGGGATCAGTGGATCCAAGAGCATTTACACGAAGACTAGGCTCAGGACATCCTCGACAGACCAGTCATCGAGAAGACCGCCACATCGTAAGAAATGCACGTGTACGACCATCTGCTTCATTGGTCGCCATCCAGGCACAGGTAGCACCCTCAATAGGGACCGCTGTGTCTTCTCGAACCATACGAAGGCGCCCTGCTGAAGGATATTTGGGATTGTGTGTGGCACCCGTTACGTGTGCTGCACTTGAGATTCCTCCGTTTGGAATGATGCCATGCACGTGAAACTGGACTGCAGGGGAATGGAACCAGGTCATCTTTAGCAAGGAATTCAAATTCAATCTCGGCAGTGATGGCAATCATGTTCATGTGTGGAGACCCCGTGGTGAACACCTCCAATGCTGCTTTTGCTTTATAGCGACACACCGCTTCCACAGCTGGTGTGATAGTATGGGTGCCATTGCCTACATTACATGGTCACCCCTAGTATTGATCCATGGCACCCTGACAGCCCAGCGGTATGTCCATGACATCCTGCAACCACCTGTGTTGCCACTCATGCAACGGCTCCCAGGAGATATTTCTTAACAAGACAATACTCAGCCTTGCACGGCAAGGGTGTCACAAGGCTGTCTCCGCACTGTCACTACCCTTCCTTGGCCTGACCGATCTCAAGATTTGTCTCCAATGGAGCATATCTGGGATCATTTGGGATGGTGAGTTGGGCATCCCACGAGTTTGAACGAACTAGAGGGAAGGTTACAGCAAATATGGAACGAAATGTCTCAAGACATTACATGTATGCCTGCCTCAATGCCCGATTGTATCGCATCATGCATTCGCTCTAGGGGGAGTTTAACAGTGTTCAGTTCAATCCTCTGTTCTTTTGCCTCTTTCTCTGAAATAAATGATCCTTTTTCTTTGATTTTCTAATCATTTACTTATATCAATGTAGTAATTAAGTATGTAAAATTTTGTTTCATTTTGACGACTCCTTGGTGCGCTAATTTTTTTGTCCGTGAGTGTAATTCCTCTGTGATGGGATAATACTTAAGTAAATTACTTCAAAAGGTAGGAGGTTATCATAAAAAGGGGGTGAGCGTAATACAGCAAATATACCTAAAAATTGAAAAAAATACAGCTCAAAAGTATAGGTGCATGTGACACATGATTTTTTGATACATGGATGTTTAACTTAGCATCTCCCCTCCCTTTTAATTTTGACTACTTTTCCCATGTATTGCTTATGTGTTAACCATGTTTCGTAAAGAGAAGAAACATTTTCCAAAATTTGCCGGGGTGTGAATTTTAAAATATTTAAATATTACACAGCTGAAACACTAGTGTTCATATGCCGTTAAATTAAAGGCTTTTTTACCGAATCTGTTTGCCTTGTCCTTTATCAGACTTAAAACAAATACAGTAATGTGCATAGGCATAAAGTTAGTTATGTAGACATCCTACCTTATTGTAATTATGAACTAAACTAATTTTTCAATTCTTTTTACAGAAACTAAATTTGCTGTGGGATGTGGTGCCCGTTTAATATCTGTATGCTTTTTTGAAGAAGAAAATGACTGGTGGTTGAGCAAACACATCAAAAAACCAATACATTCCACTGTCACTAGGTTTGTTTCTTATGTATTTGTATGTGTTTAAATATTAATACAAACTGTAGAATTTAGAGGTATTTTATTAAACAGTTCTTTCAAGGTCTTTGATTATGTGAGATTAGTTTTTGTCATTACTTCTTGAAAAATATGTATTTACTTCAAAAAATTTTAAAGTAGAAAAGTAATTTTGCAAGTCACATCTGTGGTAACCAAGTAGTTATAAATTTGTGACCAGTGTTGTTTCTGTTGAGTCTTGTTCAATTTCTGAAGCCTCTAAGACCTACTTTGTAGTCGGGCTGCTGTAAGGTAAATCTGTTATGGTTCTAATTTCTCAAGTTGATATGATGTATAAGTTTCGAGAGTGAAGTTCCAGTTTAGATGTCATCTTTATCATTGTTCAAAATTACAAAGTTCATTGCTAGTAGTCCTTGTATTTGCTTCAAAATGTGACATTAATAGGCAATCACTTTTTTTCCCCCTGAAAAAAAAGATCAATCTAAAGATAATTCTTGACAAGTACAATCCGTAACAAATCAAATTTTATATTTTAATTTTAGTATTTTATGAAAAGTATGTAGCTACTATTACAGCTTTGTAAAACATATATTTTTAAAATTAGAAGTATTGTATACAGTCTGCATTTGAAGAAACTATATACAACAAGCTTTAAAAAAAATTTAATTTTAGTTATATCTGTGGGTGCATTTAAAAATTTGTATCTGACGTATCAATATTAATGTTTTTATTTTCAAAATAGATCACTTATAAAAATACGTTATACATTTTTTCTTTTCCATCCTCAGTTCCTTATTTAACCTTTTTTTTCTCCCAGTATTGATTGGCATCCTAATAATGTTCTTCTTGCCTGTGGTTCTACTGATTTCAAAACAAGGTAATATATATTTATTTTTTTAAATAAATATTTTCATATTTTTTACATTCAAAAGAAAATCTTATTTTTTTCCTCCAGAGTCTTCTCAGCATACATTAAAGAAATTGATACTAAACCTGATCCTACTGTATGGGGTTTTAAAATGCCTCTTGGACATTTAATGGCTGAATTTCCAAATAGTATGTATGATATGTTGTATGCATATGCTAATGTGTCCTTTATGAATAGTATTAAATATTAATTATGACATATATATATCAATTTCATATTTTATATAGGTTTTTTGTTCTACTAATATGAAGACTTAAATTAAATTTAAAAGGTGTGTTGGTGATAATGTTAAGAACACTCAATTCTGTTTTTGCGTGATTCATTTTGATTTTACACAATCAACCTAAATTATGAGGAAAATAATTAGCTTTACTTATATTCGTATAAGTATAATTTTGGAAGAGGTTTTTACTTGTGGGATTTCCCTGAATTCTATTACCTCAATATGCAATCTAAGGATTATATGACTTATTTTACTCCATTGCTTTGGATTGTATGTTAAAACCACTGCTTGTAAATTGAGCTCTAAATCCATGTTCAGTGAAAAGTGTAGATTTGAATAAACTGCCAGTTTACTGGGGGGGGGGTAAACAAAAAGCTTGGATTACCACAAAAATCTTGATTGAATAGTTTAATAAATGTTTAGTCTTGAGAGAGAAATTAGAAGCAATATGAATGTCAAGGTTCTTGAATTTAAGGTTCTTTTGATTATAGATATAGTACCCAGGCATCCAGTCTTAGAACTTCTTGATATACAGTGTTTTCTGCCACCTTTTACTTCATCTTTGATATAACCATTACATTAAGGTATAATTGCAATATTTAAAGCATATTTTGGAGCTAATTTGATATAGGAGGTGCTACACGTCAAGTTTATGTTCACCAAGATGGGCAATAACATTACAATATGGTTACCTTGATATTTTTTCGTCTGGTAATGTGGTTGCCATGGGAATAACGTATAGTAAAGTTAATTTTTATTGGTTTTTTCTCGCAGTAACCCTATTAATTTCCGACTATTTTAATTCAATTTCTTAGTAAATTTAACCACTTTCGTTGCAATCATTCTTCAAGCCAGCTGCTGTAGCCTTTTGCTATATTTTGTGCTATTTTCGAATATGGATATTTCTAATATCTTGGGAGAGTTCCATGATTTTTTTTGAAAAGACTATGAAATCTATGCTTTTAATTATTGCTGTGCAACTCGCTTTTAAACTTTATTTTACTTTTTAATACTGCATTTTTAAAAGTTCCTTGTTCGATGAAATTCATTACAAAAACTCAGTTTTTAGAATATTGCAAGTTACCAGCATTTTTTAATTGATATTCGTTATTAATTTGAATATATATTGTGTGTAATTATATTTAATTTATATTATCTAAAAAAATTATTTATTTATAATTATTATATTGCGTTATGATTACATTATTATTAAAGTGAACCATTAAACTAAGATTCTTGAATGTAAATGCTGAATCCTTAGAATCTTTATTCTTCTTACATGAGAACATAAATATTTATTTCTTATAATTCTTGAAAAGTAAGTTTTCCTCTGTGCATGCGATTAGTTTTTATCAGAAAAATTTCATGCGATTTGAATGGGTGTATCTGGTAATTTCTTTTCTCCTTTGATCTTTAGAAAAATTTGATAAGATTCAATCTAAATAAACTATGATGCTCAAAATTTGTTATTTGATATGCATTTCAATTAAGAACATATGTAAAAAGTGTAAATACTATATAGAAATGAGTTTTTTTCTTTGATTCTATACTTTCTTTTATACAGGTGGGTGGGTACATTGTGTTAGTTTCTCTGCTGATGGATCCAAGCTGGCTTGGGTTAGTCACGACAGTACTGTTTCAATATGTGATGCTGAACAAAATATGGCGTATGTATAATGCTGTCTAGAATGCAAGTGTCAGTTTTCTAATGCCTATAAAGTGAATTTATTTTGATTCCTGGACTTTTTTCTTTTTAAAGGTTAATAACAGTTAAAACCCAGTTCCTTCCTTTCCTTACCTGTGCCTGGATATCAAATAGTAGTTTAATTGCTGCAGTAAGAAACTAATTTATTTTTATATAATTTATACAGTTTTTATATCCATATAACAGAAAAATATGTTGAATGTAATACATTAATGTGTATAATTTAAAATTTATGCAGTTTTTATTCACAGAAATTTTTCTGGTACTTACTACTTTTAATACAAATCATTAAATGTTAGAAAATGAGCTTTTATTTCTGGTGGTAGTAAATGAAACATAATTTAAAATTAAGCTCACATTTTCTTAATATTTATGTTGAGAAAAGTCGAATATGATATTCAATTTGAATAATTTTAAAGCAAATCATTGTGCTTGCTTTTTGTACACAAACATAAGTGCTCTAAACTATCATTGAAAAAGTGAGACTTAACTGTAACAACATTTTTTAAATCACCCACCATCTCATTTTTATACTTGGGAATTTTTCCATCTTTTTTATGAATATAGCATCAAATGGGATATGTTCAGTAGATAATTCCACTGTTATGTTTAAATTCTTAAAATAGGATTGTTAACATTCTACTTTTGGCTCTAATTTGATTTTTAGTTTCAGTATGTGTGATTGGGAAACTAACTAGGGGATGGCACGATGTGGGAAATTAATTCAGGGGTTCGATCCTCAATATAACAGGACTGAATGGATAGTCATTTTGGAGAAAACAGCCTTTGAAATATCATAGCTTATCTGTATAAATAAGTTTAATAAAGCTCCCCAATGACCCATTGGCTTAAGAAGTAATGCACTTGTATGTACAGTGACGTACAGTATCCGACTACGTTTGGAGACTTTTTTTTAAGTTTTCAAAAAATCCCTAATATTTTTACATTTTTAGTTTCACTTTTATACACACAATAATAAAAAGTACAGTTAGAAATAATATATGTACATAAAAATTTGCAAAAATTTAAATTTTTAAAGAAATTTTAATCAAATTTTGCAATTTTTTCAAACACTCTATTTTTTAAAATATTTTATATTTTCCATAAAATATTGCTGCAATACATTTTTAAAACACATTTCTAGAGAATGACCTACAAGTGTTAAATTACTTCTTTTGAATCAAAAGTTATGGCCAGTCGAGCTTGCGAACTAGGAAATTCAATCAAATTATCATAACTTTCAGAAAGAAATACAACTATAAAATAACTAAAAATTGTTCAATTTCTTAGCTCGTAGGTCATTCTCTAGATAATAACATTTGTGTAAAATTTCATACAAGTATCTCTAATAGTTTTTTAGATATGAAATTTACAAAAAAATGGTTTTGAGAAAAATGCATTTAAACTTTATAAAATCAATTTCAAAACAAAATATGACAAGTATATTACTAAAACTCTCCTGATTTATAATTAACACACCCACTCTTTGGAAGTTTGTTAAATTTTTTCTTTCTTTGGGCCTTTTTTTTCTGGTTGATTTTAAAAAAGGCAAAGAATGTTGTTTCGAGTCGGTGACTCGAAAGATGTCAACAAATCTCTCATCACGCAGTATATAATTCCCTGCATTTATGCCAAATGCTTTCAAAATACCTAAAACATCAATGAAATCTTTTTTAAAAATAATGACGGTAATATATGGGTACCCAAAGAAAATGCTTTCAGCTCGATAAGTTTCTTTCAAAATGATTTGCCACAAACAGACGTTAAATGATACATTTTTATTTGTGTCTTACCGTGGAGGCAATTTTATAATAACTGCTTATCACTCTGCTTTGTGTACACAGGTTTAACAATATTTTAAAGTTTCACAGAAATACCTACAATATTTTTTCTGTTTATTGTTTTCTGGTGTCGTTTCCTCGTTGATAGTCACACCAGTTCTCAGCTCAAATCAGGCACGGACCATGTATGGGTTTCTCCCTGCTGGAGCAACAGTGGAAAAATACTGCTATTGTAGCACTTAGCATAGCTTTGGCATGATTGGTGTTAGTGCTAAAACAGTGTAGAATTTTATTAAACATAACATTGATAAGTTTTTCCTTCTCACCGAGGTTTTTCTCGCCTTTTTTAAAAATTTTCTTTTCCGACTACTCAATCTTAGAAGTATCTTATGCACTAATATGATGACATTGTTGACACCATACACATCTTTAACAGAAAGGTATCCTTGGAATCACCATCACAAAAGAAATACATATTTTTAAGATTTCGTAGTGCAAAAACATACAAAGATTTTCTATGCACTATGTTTGAAGTAAATCCCAGATGATTGCAGGAACACGCATGTATGACTGGACTTATAGAATTCTAAAAAACTTTGATAACATTTCCAAATCTAGAATTTCCTAGTGTCAATGTATAAAGTTTCTATAGAAACCACATTTAGCGATGAATGTCCATGTGTCTCTGCCGTCAACGGATATTCCACATTCTTCAACTGACATTTTGAAACATTTTATAATGCTTTTCGCTTAAAAAAGCAATGTCGTTCATGGCATCTTTAGCCGTTGGTGTAGCAGCACAGACAAGACTTTCTTTCACAAAGTCTAAATGCTCCTTTTGTCATACAAGGCCAGTTCAGCTTAGCACATAGCTTTTTCACAGATAAATGTCATCTTTCAATCACTCACCTTCCTCAAATAAGTTGCAAATTAATTACACTTTGCTTTTTTAGCTTTTCAGTAGCTGAAAAAAGGACAATAAAACTTTAATCGGAGCATTTTTGAAGTCACATTAGAAGTCAGTCCAAACATGTAATCTTCATGCAGGTACAGATTGTTCTCAAAACAATTGGAGAAACACAAACTTGAAAACACACATCCCAATTTAAATAAAATATTCTATTACCTCTTAATGTTCCACTAAAACATTCTTTGTTCTGTGAAAATACCTTTATTTATTCCAGTTTTCGTTCATTACAAGTTTGAGCACTTCAAGTCAAGAACATTACAAGTCACCACTGTTTTTGTAAATGTCTCACCAGCATAGTTGCGTTTTCAAGAGGTTAATTTGATTCATTTTTTAACCCTTATAAGCAGATAATATCAAAAGCAGAATGTTCAGAAACAATTAAAAATTGTACAATTAAAGCAAAAAAAAAATCAGGTTTTTGAAGAAATTTGCGAGCAACATTCGAAAGATTCAAAACAAAAACATGTGAGGTCAGAAGAAACAGATGTTGCCAATCGCAAAAGTCCAATTAAAAGATTCAAATTGTTGCCTATCAATAAAATAGTTAATAAAATGTCAGAAATTGTTTTTAAAATTATAATGGGTTGAAATTGCAAAAATTATGGGTAAAAAGCATGTTAAGCACTCAACTTCCGGTTTCAATTTCACCACTGTAATAATATTTTAAAAACCTGTAACTTTTTTTCTAATTATCACACAGACAAAACAAAAGTAGATTTAGAAAGATAATTGTTTGAATTTTAAAAATATCAAATAAAAAGAAAATGTGATTTTTGACCGAAAATGACGTTTTCAACGTAGTCGGATACCTTAAGGATCTTCTTTTGGCATTTAATGATTTTAAATTATGTTTTATATTATATATATTTAGTAACACTATTTTATTTTTTAAAATACAAAATTATATAAAACATCATTTAATATTTAATAAGCTTTTTTAAATAAATCTAATTGTAAAAATAATTAGTTCAAGACCTAAACAGTCGTACAGTACACAGGTACATTTTCACCTAGTGACCGGAGCTTTATTAAACTGGTATACAGTGAAATAAGTTTTACATGAAAACGTTTAAGACAAAGTATTGGTTAACACGAAATAATATGACGGTCCCGACAAGCTGGTATGTGTTTTCAAGCATTTTCTTTTTTCCTTCTCTTAACACAGAGATTTCCCTTCTGGGGAAGGTGGACATTCAAACCAAGCTGACACTTAATGAGATGTTTGAGGAAGTGTCAGTGTTATTGGACTGTCGTACTGTATCATTGAAAGAATTTGTTGCAGTAGATAATGTGTGTACTGCCCCAATTATAGCAGACAAAGACATTTTGTGGAGTTTGTTCAAAGCTAAAATATCATTGAGGCAGATTCCAACTGCAAAAATGAAATGAATAATGCAGCTTCTGTTCCCATATCATTCAAAATGAGGAACATCAGGAAAGTATGCACAATTATTTATATAGATGCACATTTCAATGGTGAAATGAATAACAAAATAGACAACATTGAACAATGTATTGATAATTTGCTAAAAAAGCAATGCAAAGAAAAATGCAGATTATTCAAGAACTCGATTTTTTCTTTTTTTCAAAATTTTGAATTAAGTTTTGTTTTCCTGTGAATGATTTTTATTAAATTTCATATAAATTTATTAAATATATACATATCTGTGTGTACTCTAATAAACTTAATTTTGTTGAATGTGTCCCCCCCCACCACCAATATCCTTTAACACGAAAAAATATTTTAGCCCCTTCAGTTTCATGTTAAACGATTTTCACTGTATAAGCTAAGGTAAAATTTTGAAGGTTGAACACCCTAAAGGAGTACTACTATTACACAAGTTTAGTGCCCAAATGAATTTCCAATGTCTTGCCCTCCTCTTGTAAAATGAATAAGCATGCCTGTTAATTCGGAATAAAATTGTTAAGCATAGCCTGCTAATGATTGAGTTAATAATTTTTTAATTAAATTATTTAATAGTAATTAACTATGACTTTTAGTAAATCTTTATTCTCATATGTTGGTAAACACGAAGCATTAAATTTGTATCAATATGTGATGTGAAGTATGGTATACCTTATTGTGATAAGATTGCTTTTCTTTAGGGTTACTAATGTATAAAATTGTATAAGTGTTTTTAGTTTCAAAATTTATTTCAGTTTTTCTAAAACGGATTTTGCAATCATTTGGGTGGAAAATGTTTTTAGACATCGTAAATTCTCTCCTCTTATCTAATTCTAGTATTTTGCATACTGTTTTAAGCATTGTTATCCTAAGTTAAAAATAAATTGTTAGTCATTAGGGTTTTTCTAAGCTGGTTCAAAAGACCAATCTCTTCTTCCTAAGTATTTTGTAAAAAAATATTTTTGGCCTTTATTTTTTTCTTTGCATTTAAAAGTATGTCAATGGCCTCTTTATTTTAGCATTGCATTATATAAAACACATGCTTTGTAAGATGTCAAGCTACCAAAGAGGGGTCTTTTTATGAAACTTCTAAAATATTTATTGCATTGTGCTGAAATAAAACATTCTTGGCCAATGTTGCTTGAGTAAATTTGCAGTATATCTAAACTTTTGTGTGAAAATTAACTAATTTTCGCTTAATATCTTTGTATCATACTCATGTTTTTATTATGAAGTTTGAGAAGTAAATTTTTTAAATGTCGCATTCTGCAAAGCTATTAGTAATTTTAAAAAATTGCTTGTATTTTGCTATATTAATATGGGTCAGTAAAAATGACTGATGAAAAAAATTATATAAGATTACCTTACTGTCAATTTAATCATTTGATCATGGTTTAGAATCATGTGTTCTGTTACTATAGCCATATTATAATTCTTGAATGCCAAGTCAGAATCAATCAGTTATTGGAACTTGTTTGGTATTTCTTTTATAAATCTCTTAATTATATCTTGTATTTTATTTTAAATTGTACTTATTTCTAGAAGATAGGAACTGCCTTTACTTCTGGAATGAATTTCCATTGGACTGACTGCTCAGTTTTGTTTCGGGCTTGATGAATATTAATATTAATTGTAAAAATGTTTTGTATGCTTTTGTTTGTGATGTCAAGTATTATGGTTAACTATATAGTTGCTGCTTTTGTTGTTGTAGTAAATATTAAAGGTACCACATACATAACGAAATTCTGTCCCCCTGTCCAATTGATTAGCACCAAATAAAATCAAACACTTTGCCACAATTGTAACAATTCTCATTTGAGATTTCTTTTTAATCCGTCAGAAAGTGTTCATGTTTTAGACAGTTTTTTCTTTGATGTATAGTAAATATTTTGAATGTTGCTGTATTGTACTCTATGAATATCTTGAAGTTTTTATCATTTGGTTGTATACTTTTTTTTTAACAAATTGTTTAAATCCAAGAATTTTTTAATAAAATGTTCTGTTTTTGTACTTGGAAACATGTGACTGCAAATATTTTAAATATAATTTATTCATATTTTTTTATCTTTAATTTTTTTCTTTATTTTTTAAAATTTAATATGCATTTTAAATATGTAGCTTGAATTTCTTTTCTTTTCTTAGGGCCATGATTGCTGTCCTATGTTGTATCAATATGAATCAATGAAATTAACTTTTTCATCCAAAATAGACAAATCACAAAAAAGAGAAGTAGATGGATTTAGGTAAGTGGAAATGTATATATTTTTTAAAATGTTGTAAATGCTTTATATTTGCCAATTTGTTTTCGATATAAGTAATTTTCTAATTGAAAATAACTTGAATACTGATTTTTTATTTATAAAAATCTTTATATTCAAATATTTCATTTAAGGTAACAGAATTGAAATGTTTACCGTCTTCAGTTAACTTTATGTGATGTTTTTACTGAATAATTGCAAAAGTTATTACAGTACCAATACATCTTATCAGAACTTTTCATTTTGAATTTTTTACTGAGAATAAATTACCTGTTCTATGCATAACTTGAAATATTATTAATTATACATTTTTTAATGTAAGTAAAAAGCCAATTGATTAGAGATGGCTTTTTTTAATAATGTCAAATATAAATATATGTTTATTTTGAAATATTTTTACAAATTGTTATTTTTTTTCATTTGTTAGATTGTGTTCTTGAGCATACTTTAAATGTGATTAATATCTTAGCCTAAATGAGTAAATGTAGTTTTTAGGTGTTTAAATATAGGCTTATGATTGAATCATGCTACAAAATACACAGAAAGATACTGTTCTGCAGCACTGAAATTAAGAAATGTTTTTTTTTAAATTCAATTATATGAAATATAATTCAGTTCTCTTTTCTTAAATCTTACTGAAAATATTAGTCAAAAAAGTTATAACTGGAAATATCTAAACTCTTTTGTGTTTTATCAATGTTAAAAAAAAGGATTGCCATATCAAACTTTTAAAATTGTTGCAGCAAAAGCTTAAATATTGAAATATGGCAATTGTTACATTAGTATAAAGTGTGTGTGTGTATATATATATAATTATATACATATACATACACATATATATAAATTTATACATATACACAAATATATAAACAAAAATATAAAAATAAACCTATAGTTATATACCTAAGATAACTAAAATTAGGAAGAAGGCACATAGTATAAAGACAAACTCCTGGCCTTAGGAACCAGGATTGCAGGTTTAAACAAGTTTTGCGGCCAGCCAACCTTCACCTGTAATTTGTCATACTATGCACCAAGAGGAAAGGAAAGAATTATATATGTAGAATTTAAATATTAAAAAATCATTAAACTAAATAACATAGGAACAAAACATAACCTACTAATTTGGAGTGTAAACGATGGCCAAGAGTGCAGTAACATGTTCCCGTCAAATACGAGGGGTGAGAGCAGAACTGCATAAAATTAATTGCGGTATGATAATAAGAAATATATATATCTATATATATACTTTTAAAAAATCATAAAAATAATAATCATATAAAAATTAGCGTAAAATAAAAAAACTCAAAAAATATATAAAAAAATTTAATAAGCATGTGGTGCCATCTATTTAATAATTGTAGAATAAATTAGATATTGTCTAAATTTAAAAAATCATTACAAAACATAATAACAGTAAATAATTACAGTAATACAAATTGTATCATAAAAAAACCATTATAAATATAATTACAAAGAAAGTTAGCAGGATATCCATGTTCAATACAGTGATTAAAAAAAATTTTAAGATTTAAAAAAATATTAGCTTTGTCGCTAACTAATACATTATTGCAATAAATATAGTTAAAAATAATATTTCTATACATATAATATTGATAAATTAGAATTCCAGTAAATATATATATATATATTAACATTAAAGTTCTCCACCTACAGATTTGAAAAATTGAGATTTAAATTCTAGTTTTGTATTGTGATTCTTAATAAATATATGAATGTTGATTTTATTAATGTAGAAAAAGATATCAATGTTATTTTATTCTAAACTTAAATATGGATGTAAATAAAAAAAACTCATTGTAAATTCAAAAAATATGTTAAATTTTAAATGTTGTCAATCTTGTATTTTCAGCAAATAATTACAACCACTTTTGCTAAAAACCTTTTCTATTTGGCTTGCTGAATGATATTGAATGTTGCTTCTCATATATGTATCTCGGATAAAGACACTTCATAACATTTAAGCACTTTTTTAACTACCTAAGTGTAATAAAGTCAAAAGTTAAAATATCTAAAGAATTCTGTCATCAGAAACAATATATGCAATATGATCCTTGGCTTTCTCTTGTGTACATGTGTTTAAATTATTTACTATATGCTGTAAATAATTTATGATAAAAACAATGTTCACAATCACTTTTTAATTAATTTTTTTTAGTGCAATGAGAAAATTCAGAGACATGGATAAGCGTGCCATAGTGGAAAATAGTGTGGATACATTACTAGATACAATTCATCAAAATGCCATAACGAGTCTTACAATTTATGCAGGTACAAAATCAAATACGACAAAACTGTGTACAACTGGAATGGATGGTAAAATGGTTATATGGAATTTAAAGGTATGTGATTGTAAATAATAATAATTTTCTTTACTTTAAGAATAATTATTGTTTGGTTTTAAATTGGTTTTTTAAAAGAAATGAAAGCAATACTTTTTAGTTGAAATAGATGTAGAATTACAACTTAAAAATCCAAAAATTTTATCGTTGCCTTAATGCCATTTCATCCAAATACTCTTCTAAAAATTTTGTTTTTAAAATATATTGAAATAAAGAGAGGTGGACATGTAAAACTTGAAATATCTTAAAATAAATTAACTTTATAAAATAACTAATGTGTATTTTACAATTACATCTGATAAAAAATAACTATAATGTAAGTATTTTTAAAATTTAATAAATTTATAAGATACCCCATATTTCTTAACATGTTATCCTAATAATCATGTACACATCAAGATTACAAAAAAGGGAGAAAAGGTTAAATTATTACATAGTTTCTATTATTAACCAAACATTTTTTTATTTTCTCTATCATTTTTTTCCAATTGTTTAAATAGACCATATTTGAATAAAGACAATAATTTATGATTACTTAGTTCTGTTACTAAACATGTATTAATTATGTTCTTAATATTATGGTTAGAGAAAAATAAAGGTCTACACAATTATATCATTTCTATTTTTGTTAAAGGGTAATTGTTCTCGTTACTTTATATTTGATGGCTATAATTGTATAACAAATGTCAAGTTTTACAGTTTAATGAGGTGTTAAAGACTTCAATATACTAATAAATCTTTTAAATTCATGTTGGCTTGAATTTTCATTTGTCCTTTACTTAAAATAGAATAGGACCTTTTAACTCAAAGCTTGTTCAAAAGGAATAAGTTTTGTGTTTTTTAATATATGGAGTATTTATTTTTATAGGATTATTGGGATAAATTTTATGGGAAGGTAGGGTACATCACACGCACAAGGATCCAGATTTGCATAGCAATCCATGGTGGAAATTGTCTTTGAGTGTTAAGTGTTATTTACAAGAGCATTAAAAGAAGTAGACCTGCAATACTGCAGTCATTTGAGCTGCCATCACCCACATAGAAGTATGGAACATGTTATGAACTCTGAGTTTGCAGATATGCACCAGATTTATGGATTGGCAGAAAAAATGCACAAGGAACAGAAAGATTGTATCATGATTGTACCTCCAGAGAGATGCACTGGACTGCCAGATGTTTAATTTTCATCACAATTCGTGTGAATATGGATCATTACAAAGTAAAAGGCATAGTGAGGACAGGTCACAAGTGACTCAGACCTCCAGCATTGAACAAAATGTGTTGTATATAATTCTAAAGAATCAGATTTTACCAGCCTAAAAGCCATCATTGCTGCTGTAGAAAGATCTTGAAATAAGTGTTCATTATGTTTTGCAACATGAAAGCTTACACCCAAACCATCTTCAAAGAGTACTACCCACAGCACATGTAATATCTTTGACCAATAATTATTTCAGATGATAGTCTTTGGTCTCTTTGTTTCTTGTGCATGTCATACTGCTTTCCCATGACATTTCTGACCATGGATTTCTTTGCTAATTTGAATCTGTGATGTCCCCTACTTCCCTTTAAAGTTTGTCCCATTAATCCTGGGACACCCTATTTATTACTATTTATCTATTTGTTAACTTGTTTAATATAACAGAAAGAGATGAGATTTAAAAGACCAATATATAACAATATAGAAAGCAAAAATTTAATGCATATTTGTTTAACTTTAATACTTTAGTTATGAAATGGTGGTTTTAACTGAATGTGGTTCTTTCTCATTTGTTGAGGTTTTTAAATGGATTTCATCTTTTTTTTTAGGCTTTAGGAGAAGTGATACGAAATGAAATGTAGTGTAATATTTGCCCAGTTAAAATACTGGAGTAAACTCAATTGGACACCTTCATTCTTCCCCTATTGGTGCTGCCTCATGGAAGGAGAGGATTCTCTCCTGCCTGGCACTTGTTGATTATCATCTAGTTGATTGACTTGAAGTACATACTTTGATCATCAGGGGCACAATGCCATCGATATAAACAAGATGACCAATAAGCAGGGTTGCTCTCTTAGCTTGCTTTCAGACTATGGATCTTTTCAACATAGTAGGTGTAAATACTGCTACACTAAAATTATGCAGTCATAGCTTTTAATTAAAAAATGCGGCAAAAGCTCAAACTTAAAAGTGCTGCTTCATGTAAAAAAAAGAAAGAAATTTGTAGAAATATTTTCCTCTTCACTGAATGATCTAGTTCAGTTTCAACAAGAAATTATTTTAAAAGTTTATGATGTTTTTGAAAAATTGCCGCAGTATATAAACCCTACTCGTTGGTCATTCAACATACATTTTTAAGAACGCTCCCATCTAGCATCGTGTTTCAAGGATAATTTTTTTAATTGCCTTCATTTTCATGCTGTTTGTATGTTTTCTAATAATTTTATTTTTTCCTTTATGTTGGTTATGATGTGGAAGCCAATTTAATTATGAAACATTTGGTTGTTAAAATATTTTGTATTTCATTGTTATTATATTCTGATGAACTTAGAAGTATGTCATGCTATAATTTCTCTAAACTATTTTCAAAGTTAAATTAATACACTAGCCTTTTTATTATATAATTCCTCTAATGGTATATGAAAGTTTTCAAACCAAAGAGTAATCTGAAATAATAGACTGTGTCTATTTCAGTACTGAATATTTATGTATGCTTTTATAAAATATTCAGTATATTTTTTTATTAATGTGCATGACATACTTTTTCAATATATATATTTTTTTCATATATATAATATTGTTTGGCTTTCCTACATAATTTACAATAGTGAACAATCAATTTCTTCTGTCATCACTGTACTTAAGTGATTTTATTTCTCTCTGCTTAAAATAATTGATCTTTAAGCAGTTAAAATAATCTTGTAGGTATATATATATATGAACTATAAAAGAATGTAATTATAAATAAATTGTTTTTTAAGAAACTTCTTCATTTGAATGTTTTTTTTTAAATTAAAACTTAGTCAAAGAAAATGAATTAGCTTAATTTTATTCAAAAGGGCTCTTTGAAAATCAATATTGATGTTGGAATTTAATTCTAGTTGAAGGGAGGATTAAAATCTTTTAAAGTGTTGAATTGTAAAGAGGATTTTCAAGAGGTTAGAGCAGCGATACTCAACCAGCGGGCCGCATTTGGCGCACCAAGCCTTTTTAAGTGGCCCGGTCATGGCCTATTGATCTGAGAAATTCACTTAAGAACATTGTAGTAAAAATTTGGTGGGGAAATTCTTTGTCAAGAAATCAAATACTGTTGAACCTTTTATGCAACAAAGTCGCCAAATCCCCCAAAAAAGTTCGTTATGTGGAAAATTAGTGATATAGAGGTTCAATTTTCTTTATAAAACACATTTTAAATTCATAAACTATATAATAAAAACAGTAATTATTTACACCTTTTTTTTTTAAGTAATACATACTTATTTTATATCTTTCGTATCAAAAAAGAAAAATTGCAAGGAAAGTCTCTTGACGCTTTTATCCACTTCCTGAAGAATTAAATTTTTTCTTTTATGCTCAAGCTCTTGTGCTTTGACATTTTCTAGCTACAAGAAATGAAGTTACCAGTGCGATGGATCAATATTCAAATGAATGGAGACTAATTCAAAGACACGAGACAACTCCACTGAAGGTGTAAGGGGATATTGAAGATGTTTTTAGTGAACTGGAAAATGGAGGGTTAAAGGTTGCACTTCTTGGATGAAACGCCCAGAATTGTATCACTCTCGGCGAGTTAGGCACTTAATAAAACCAGTTAAGATTTATGACCACCATAAAATATGTTAAAAGACAGAACAACTTGAAATGTCCAGAAATACTTAAAAAGTAGGGGAGAAAAATTGAATCACAAGAGCAAAAGTTCATTATATAGAAAATGCACTTTGCTATTGGGAAGTTATTTTTCGAAAAAAATTGTGAAATGTTCTTGGTTCCATGAAAAAGTTCACAATATAAAGGTTCGTAATATGGACGTTCGACTGTAATTTACATTAAGTTCTCTTTGAATTTTTCAAAATGATTAGAATTCATAACACCGGACTCCATTATGTATAGTGGCCGCGGTAGCCGAGTGGTATAGGTATCGGACCGTGGCTTGCTTTGTCACGGGTTCGAGCCCAGTACCACTAAAGACCCGCCGTGTAGGGCAGCGATGCACGTTAAATCTGTCGAGAGCTGAAACGTCCTCCCGTTGGTGTGGTGTGGTAGTTAGGAGAGGGGGGTGCCAGCTCAGGTGTCGTCCACGTCACTTGACCATGGTTCAAAATTACGTGGTCCGTCGCCAAAAGCCCTCGTGTAGCTGAACAGTGCAACGTTAATATTCAATCAATCAATCAACCATTATGTATATATATATTTTTAATATAATAGCATTTTTATGCTTGGAAATCAATCATCTGACATATTCATTTTTAATTTTATTATATTCATTGCACAAAACTATCTTTAAACATGCATTTCTTTTGAAGTCTTCTATTAATCATGAAAGTATCAATTTCATATACCTAGTTTTGCCAGTTCTGAATCGAACATTCGAGAACATCTGCTATGACTCAAACGCGCTGCAGACTGTTTTTAAATTTCATCGTTTGCGATTGTCTGCAATATTCAAAAAAACTAGTCTTTTAGTTATGTTCTGAATCAGTCAGAGCTTTAACACTTTGAACAGAAGCGTACCGCAGATATTTTTCTGCGTCAAAAAAAGAAGAGTGATTTGGAGATTTTTAAATATTTAAAGGTTATTCATTCATTTAACATTTGATTCTTCACCGTAGATATTTAAACATAGTTTATTACACGAACACAGTGGTGTAACGTACACCCCCGCGGTGTGGGGGGCCCCAAAGCTTGACTGACGCTAAGTATGCATTTAGGTTTGGGGCTCGAAATCAGAGTTTTCAGGAGGGAGGACTAATATTCTCCATTACACCACTGCATGAACAAACATGTGTATGACAAAACGTATTATAAACAAGGAACACACAGCATAGGAATAAAATATCCGATCATCACGCACAACAAACCGATTGAGTGTAGTCTCACAAAAGTGAGTCAGATGGAGCGAAAAAAACTTGTAATCACCATTTAAAAGTTAGTTCTCTTGCTCCAATTCAACATACCCTTCCAGAGAGTAATGGCTGCGATAGCCTAGTGGTAAAGGTTCGGATCATGGCTGGCTTGTCGAGTTCGAGCCCAGTACCACTAAAGTCCCGCTGCGTAGGGGAGCGATGCACGTTTAATCTGTCGAAAGCTCAAGTGTCCTCCCGTGTGTGTGGTGTGGTAGTTAGGAGAGGATGTGTGAGCTCGAGTGTCGTCCACGTCACTTGACCATGGTTCAAAATTATGAGGTCTGTCACCAAAGTTCCTTGCGTAGCTGAACAGTGCAACATTAATATTCACTTATTCATTCATTCTATAGAGTGAAACCTTTTGTTTTTCAAACTCTTACATTAGAAACGTGTACACATTGGCGTAAAAATGAAGAGATTAATGAATGGTTTGCATAGAATATTTTAGCTTTTCTTCATTTATAGCTTTCTTAAGAAAATCTTGAATTAGATTCCTTTTTATTGTATTCTAATTTATTTATATATTCCATTAAATATTTTACAAAATGATAATTGGAATTCATATGCCTTGATTTATTTGAAGAACGGGTGCCTGTAATCCAACGAATTGCTGTTTGTCTGGATTTAAAGTTACAGCATCATTTATGAATACTTTAACTTTTAATTCAAATAATTTAAATTCCAAATACCGTATTTGCTCGCATCTAATCTAAGCCACGCTGTTTTTCCAATATTAATTTACTGAAAATCAAGTGTGGCGTAGAAATGAAGGGAAAAAATTCGTTGGTTGAGGCATTTAGAGCAGTTACAAGTTCATGTATGTATTTAAAAATTTATAATGGTAAAATAATTTTTTATTAGTTTAATTTCATAAAATTGGATATCGATAAACCATTTTACACTGTTTTTCATTTTTCACGAAAACATGTAAAGAATTTGGGGTGCGGCTTAGATTCGAATAGATACGATAATTTCTTTGCAAATTTTAGAAGTAGTAGAAAATAACCCTACTTAACATGCTGGTATATTAACATTATTCTGTTTACATTTCCTTGAAATTTATGAATTGCCTAGTAGAACTGCATCCCCACTGAAAACGTTTTTCCATTTTCTGCATTTCCTCAACTAGAAAAGCGTCTAGATACTTATTTGCAAATTCAAACCCATGGTCAGTCAACAAATTTGTAATCATTTTATCAATTAAATCTTCCTATTTAGCTTTAAATTAAGGAAATATATATATCGCACAACATAAATACTTCATTATTTTATTAGAAATAAGATAAGATAAGATACATGCCAGAGAGAAAAATCCTTCTCAACTACCGTCAAATATTTTGTACTACCATATGGTTCAATTTGAATAGGATCAAATACACAGGTTGGCAAGGAGCAACTCAAGAATTTCAGAACTTAGATTTATGTCAATATTAAAATGAGTTTTTGTATTATTTTCCACTCAAGTTTCATATTTCAAATTCATTTACATTGTCAGTATCAATATAATCTTTAATTTTAAGTGTATAGAGTATTTATTCGAATCTAAGCCACACTTTTTTTATCAATGTTAATGCTACCGAAAATTGGGTGCCGCTTAGAATCGAAGGTGGAAAAATTAGTTTAGATGGGGAAAATTGACCATATTGGGGTGGTTGAGCAATTTCATGTTCATGTATGCATTTAAAACTGATAAAATAAAGTAATTATTAACTTATTAGTTCTCCTTCTAAATTTTATTAATTTCATAAATATTGGATATCTATAAAAACCTTTTTACACTATTTTTTTAATATTTTTTCAGAAGAATAAATTGAGAATATGGGGTGCAGCCAGGGGCGTAGCTACCGCCGTATCAATGATATGGCGCCTCAACATGTGTAACATTTTGACATTTCCAAATAAGTTTTATTAATGCGATCACTTTTTTTATTTTTCAAAAGAAGGCCCCCAAAGAATTTTAAAACAGGGCCCACTCAGAACTAGCTACGCCAGTGGGTGCGGCTTGGATTCGAATAAGTACGGTATTTAGAATTTAAATGACCGCCTGTGATGCTAAATCTTAATTTTAAGTAGATTGACTCGAAAATAGCACACAGAGCTATACATACGTAGGCTGTTCAATAAGTAATCAGACTAATTTTACTGCAGCAAAACCACTCATCGGAATGTTAATTTCTGTGGTATAAGAAAAGTTTGTTGTCTGTATCAACAAAAGCTACTGATAGATGGCGTGTACCGACTCGTAATCTTGAGTATCACGTGATCGAATTGAAGCGTGTTTGTGGGCGCCTACCAGACATGGCCAGTTGTCGAAATGGAAGCAAAAATCAGCATCGTAGTCCTTTGATATGATTAAAGACTGGAAGAAGGCAACAATATTTTAAAACACTTTTTACCACAGCAGACGAATTTGGTTGTATTACTATGATCCAACCATAAAACAACAAAGCAGTGAATGGAAACATCCATCTTCACCTACTCCCAAGAAAGCAAAAGCTGTGAAATCGGCTGGTAGAGTTATTACCATATTTTTTTTTTATTATGAAGGAATTGTGTATCAACACGGTGTCGAACCCGGTACTACCGTAAGCGACTCGAACTACATGAATGTCCTGCGAACAATGGTACAGCACGTTAAAAAGAAACGTCCATTGCTTCGAAATGGCTTCCTATTGCACCATGACAATGCCCGACCACATATTGCTCGTTGAGTGCTGGGTGTTTCAAAGCAGAACAACGTAGAGATTTTAACACACCCTCCATACAGTCCTGATCTCACTCCGTGCGATTTCTGGCTGTTTCCTCAACTTAAGAAACCATTACGAGGCAAACGTTTTGCAAATAACAAAGCATGAGTCAAGGCTGCGGAGGCGGTTTTGAAACAGCTCTCACAAAACGGACTTTTACATGTTTTTAAGAAGTGGACATTCCCAAGTCCTTTGGGATAAATGAATTACGTGCCACGGAAGTTATTTTGAAAAAAAAAAAACCATGTATATGATGAAAAGTGTGGTATTCTGTTTTTTTTTTTTTTTTTTTATAATTTTAGTCTTATTACTTATTGAACAGCCCTCGTAGTTCTCTAAATATAAGTTCTACTTACCGCTATTTTTAAATGCCTAATAACTAATATATTTCTTTCATTAATACTGTACACGATTATTATTTGATTTAGTCTAGCAACTCTGTTATTTATATTAAACGCGTTATAGACAATAAATCGTATCTTAGTTGAAGAATATATAATGAATATAGTTAATTTTTTAGAATTACATATATATTATTTTGTACTTATACAGTTTTTGTTGCTACATTTCTTATTCCTTCTACATGATTTTTGAATCTTTTTACCTGCTAAACAAATATTCAGGTGTTATTTCTTTAAGCCGCGCATTGTCCTTGAACATATGACAGGATGCTCCACTGTCTAGTAACTAAACATTATGATATTATTTTTGTTTGTGATGAGAAGCTGTGAGCATGAAGTTCGCGCGCGAAATGCCTTGTTCTTCGGACGAATAGCTTCCATTTCTTTCCGTCGTTTTTCTTTGATTGCTTCTGCTTGATGTATCTTATCTTACTTTTGTTTCAATAATAACAATCTTTCGCTGGATGATTTTGAAGTCTGCAAATATTACAAAGTGTTATTTGCTTCTTTTTTTTTCAGTACTGTTTTTCCGTTTCTTTTCTTTAACTTCACCCGCGAGCCTCTCTTCTGTAATTAACTGTGATTTTAAACGAAGTCGTTCTCATCAGCGAAAAACTGACTTTTTAGGATTAGATTCCTGATCTTTATTACTTTTAAATGAACCCCTGTAGTTACCCTAATACTATCTGGTAACTCTATTAAGTCGACTTGCTTTCCTACCCACAAAAATGATATGACTGCGGTTTAACATTTACTAAATAGAACAAAATAATATTCACATAGTACCAGATTAAAACTTAGATTGTGAATCATCGACAAACTCAATAAATCACTACAAACTATTATTTTAGACACCAAAAACTATATATGTAATATTAATACTTCACTTTATAAAATCATAATGCATAGCATACGAACAATAACTAAATACACTTATTTTTACGATTCATGATCCACAACAACAATTTCTCTGAAAACATATATTATACACATGTTGTGACTAATGCCACTTGCCTGGCGAAGTCAGATCGAGGCCCACGAAATTCATTGCCGCTAAGGACTAGAATTTTTACGCCTGTGTTAGCCTTTGCTTTGAGCACCATGCAGGTGACAGTACGATTTTGCTCTGTTCCACCCCAATTTAGAGGGAGAACACCCTGGGGGAGGGTCAGGGACCTTCACCTCTCTTCCCCTTGCACCAACCGCTCGAGAGTACTTGCGGCTCCATGGCTATTTAGAGTGTGGTGAGCCGCAAAGGCACTATGCATTTACAAACATCCATGTCTTCTTCTCCGGGATTCGAACCCAGTCCCTACGGCACCGCAGTCAGCGTCGCTAACCACTCTACCGGTTGGGAGACATTTGCACACACACTATGCTAAAATGTTCTTAGTCTATAACTTACTGCATCGATTATTAGCGTAAAAACAATTTTAATAATCACAATTTTATATAATAAAACTCGAAAAAGTAACAATACAATTTCAAAGTTAATCAGTACCAACAGTATTTTTTCTCAAAAAATATATGCATAAATCAACACTATAACAATTTTTCATACTTCTTCATGCAGAACTAATTAACCCGGAAGCAGGTGTGCACTTGAAAGTAACTTTAATAATCGCGCATATAATGCGTTAATAATGTGGGGTGACTGAGTTACCCCACACTTCATTTTTTTATAATTATTTTTATTGTACACAATAAAAATCGTAATTCCAGTGAATAATTTAATTAAGAGAAAGTATACTTATCTCTACTTTTAAGGACTTATCAATTTTTCTTTGATAATTTGAGAAAAAATATCAAACTGAAGTAAAAAAAAGAAGTTTCAAATGTGCGTGACTTTAATAGACACACAAATCACAAACATTTTTCGCTAACATTACAGGAATGTTATTTGTAGGCAAAACTGTCATGTGTGTTGTTCAAATTATTTAGATTTATTGTCTTTAGATGATCGAGACAAAAAGCATGTTGAAATTTTATTGTAGCTCGTGTCTTTTTGACAGGACGAAATGTGTCTTGTGCTACACTTATGTGTGACTTCATCTTTTTTTTTTTTTTTTTTTTTTTTTTGATGGAGTATTTTTGGTAACATTTGAAAATTTCCCTTTCAACTCAAACGTTTAATCTTCATCGCTTTTCTTAAATTTGCTTTCGTTATCATGATTAATATACATTATTTCAGCAGGTTCTTCCCTTGCTTGATCATTTTCAACTTCCTTCAATAGAGATCGCGCACAGATATCTTATTTCTTTTTTTTATATTTTACTCATTTACATTTATAAACTATATTAAGTCGTACAATACAGCAATCAAAACCTATAAGTTGTTCACAGGGGGGAAATTGTAGCATTTTCATAGCAAATATTTTTGGAACAAAAGTGATCGCGTGGGGAGCTCAGTCAACACAAGTACCCTAAGATTTGTTAAAAAACGTTTGCTACTCCCAAAAAAGAAGAAAATATGGGAATACATTTTAGTTCCCATGAAGATGGTGATGTAGGGAAATACTGTCAAGGTCATTGGTAACTAATTAACAGTTTTCCCAGAATTAAAGGTGGCCGCGGTAGCCGAGTGGTATGGGCATCGGATCGTGGCTGGCTTTGTCACGAGTTCGAGCCCAGTACCACTAAAGACCCGCCGTGTAGGGCAGCGATGCACGCTAAATCTGTCGAGAGCTGAAATGTCCTCCCGTTGGTGTGGTGTGGTAGTTAGGAGAGGGGGTGCCAGCTCAGGTGTCGTCCACGTCACTTGACCATGGTTCAAAATTACGTGGTCCGTCGCCAAAAGCCCTCGTGCAGCTGAACAGTGCGACGTTAATCTTCACTCACTCACTCACTCCCAGAATTAAAGATATTTCGTAAACCTTGGGTGTGACTCTGTGCCCGCTCTCGGGTTAAATTACAAACTTATAAGCCGCCCTTTTGGTATAGTGGTTAGTGACTTTGACCGCTGTGCTGTAGGACCTGGGTTCAAATCGCGGAGAAGGTATGGATGTCTGAAAATGTAGAGTGTCTTTGCGGCATGGGGTACTGTAAGTAGTCGAATCCAAGTCGAGCTGCAAGTCCTCTCGTGAGGTTGGTGGAAGGGGAAGAGAGGTGGGAGACCCTGATCCTCTCCAGGGTGATCTCCCTCAAAAATTGGAGGGGAACCAAGTCAAATTGTACTGTCTCGTCTCTTGCATGGTGTTCAAAGCTACGGCTAACGACAGGCATACATCTAGCCCTTTGCCGCGATGAATTTTGTGGGCCTCGAACTGACACCTTAAGATAGGTGGCATTTGTAACAACAAACTTATATTTTAAATGTTACATTTTACATATAATAGACTAAAATTAAATTCAACCAAATATTATTAATAGAAATAATAAAAAGTATCATCATACATAATAATATCTTAAAACATGCAAAACAAAACATTTTAATGAGTCACTATGATTAAAAAGATATCTTCGTTTATATCTATTTAATTTAAAATTTTTAAAAATCCAGTAAACACCAGTTAACCACAAAAAAAAGTGTGATAAAAAAGAACTAAAATCACATTTGAAGTCTCTTATACCTAATAATTATAAAAAAATATACTCATAAATTCTGTTTCCTGGCTAATAACCTGTAAATTCAGAAAATGATATCAAGAATAATAAATCAACGTTGTGAATATCAAATGCTTTTCATTGTAATTGTGTGCGCGTGTTAAATATATTCTACTTATGAATTCCAGCTTATTACTTTATTTTCACACACACACAAATTCATAAAACTCATTAAATAGCCACTCATCTCATCAATATTCATGTAAGACAAAACAAATTTTTATATGAGGGAATACTTTTCAAATTATTTGAATCTGGGTTCAAAGTCATTACATCTATTTTCCAAACTATTTTTTATAACGGTTGTGTGATTCATTCAATTCACTACTAAAATTATTTTATGAACGCGAATAAAAGATTACTTACTCCAAAACACACAAACGACAACTACACAAATCTACATGAAAATGAATCAAATTTTACTTTTATCATATCGTCTGTTACCACCGCCATGTCGTTCCTCTCAAAAAGAGAAAATCCAAGAACGCCAGAAAGCGTGCATGGGCGACGCAACACCACCCAACGATGTTCCCCCAATTAATACTCGCTACATTTTTAGATTTTTAATTCGCAGCCCGTATCAATTTTGCGCTCTTCTGCACACTTTTCTTGTTGTTCTTTTTGTCAATTATTTACACTCAGCTTTCTGGACAGCACATTTATTTAGCACAAAAGGAAAAATGATTACGGATACTGCACACAGCAAAATAGTCTGACCACTGCACGCAGAATCTGATCAGCAAGTGGACCCCGTAGAAGGAATGCGTGGGAGAGAAGCGGGAAAAAGCGCGTGGGCGGATCACACAGTTATTCTTCCGGCAGAAAAAATAGTTCTCTCGCTTCAACCCAACATGTCTCATGATTTTTTCCCATAGTGGTTTGCTATTTTGCACTTCTGCGATCTGTAGTTCTTGTTCGATTGCGAACGATAACGTGATATATCCCCACGAAGTTGGAATTCCTTCATTTTTTTTTGTGCATGAATCTTCTGGTTTCTCTTTTATTATCATTCTGGCTAACCAGGCACGCCTTGAGACTTCTCGCCAAACTGAGGCCGTTAATAATGTTCCTCCCATTCAAAATCAAGTTCAAAATACCACCCCGATTATAAACTCTAATCCCACTCCCAATGTAAATCTTAATATTCAAAACGGTAATAACAGTGGCATTAAAGCACTACCGCGCAATGCCTAATTCAACTTCTAAATGCTATGAATACAGCCCCTACTCTTACCAATAGTTTCGATCAAGTTAATTCCGCCCAAGCGGATGTAAATCAGATGTACAACCTAATAGAGGCATCCTGCAATATCAATAATGATAAATAAGTCCCCGATCGGCCTCAGTTTGTGTTCTTGGAACGCAAACGGCTTACTTGGTTAAATAACAGAACTAAAAATTTTTATAGAGAAGTACACCCCCGACTTACTATTAATTCAAGAAACACATTTGAGACCATCACATAACATCAATATAGCCAACTACACCTGCTATAGGAATGATAGACCAACATCAACCGAGAACGACAGGGCCTTCGGTGGAACTCTAATTCTCGTCAAACGCGCTATAAATCACTACTCCCTCCCCACTCCCCCCCTGCAAGCTATTGAAGCTACTATTGTTATTCTAACCCCTCTCGATCACGATCCCAATTCGATAGTCAGTATTTATATACCGCCGAAATCCGACGAGTATACCTTCACTATAGACACTGAAAATTTAATTCAAACCAGCAGTAACTGTGTTTTGTTCGGCGATTTTAATGCCCCACATACTGCCTGGAACTGCAATAATAACTCTTCTAGAGGTGTGCGCCTCCTCGACTTTACTAATTTAACTAACTTGCACATCGCTTACCCGGACTCTCCAACGAGATTCGGTTTTAAAACTGCTAATACTTTAGACATTGCTATTATTAGAAATTACTACTATCCTTTTACTATAAACTCTCTGCATGACTTATCTTCCGATCATAACCCAGTCCTTCTTAATTTTACACTTAAACTCAACAATGATATCACTAACCCCAGGGCCGTACACTCGAATTGGCCACTCTTTTCTAAAAAACTGAATACTAATCTCTATTTTAAATTTTCACCCCAATTCCATTAAAACTGAATCTGATATCGACCAAAAAATTACAGAGTTCACCGATACGGTCCGCGCCACCCATAGCCACGCCTCCCGACCAATAGAAACGCTTCACAAGAGCTACACACCACCATATATTCACAAACTCATTGAACAGAAAAATCAATACAGAAATTTATACCACAGAACACTTGGTCCACATTACAAAACACTTTACAATAAAGCACAAAAGAATATTAAAAAAGAACTCCGAAATTACAGTAATGAAAACTGGACTGCCAAACTACAAGCACTCAGCACAAAAGACAACAGTCTATGGGCGGTGCAAAAATTTCTCAAAAACAAACGCTCGGACATTCCACCTCTTAATTGCACGGCAGTTAGAGACAATCAGAAAGCGAATATCCTTGCAGATTCTATCCTTGATAATTTCACCGAAAATACTAGACATAATAATGATTTTGACGACGACGATGAGTTAACAAATAACACTGTTAACTCCTTCCTCTCTATTCCCCCCACTACCACTGACACTGCTTACCCCTCCAAAATTATATCTTATATTAAAAAGTCTAATTCTAAAAAAGCGCCAGGAAAAGATGGCATCAGCAACTACATGACTAAAAATTTCACTCTCAAAGCTATTCTTATTTTAACTATTCTAATTAACAAAATTCTCACTCTTAATTATTTTCCTAAACCCTGGAAAGAAGCCATTATTTTCCCTATTCTTAAACCAGGTAAAAACAAAAATTTACCTTCCAGTTATAGGCCAATTTCCCTTTTGCCTACGTTAAGTAAAATTACCGAATCCATTATCCTAACTAGATTAAAAAATTTCATTTATACTAACAACTTAATAAACCCAAATCAATACGGTTTTACTAAAATAAACTTTCTACACTTCACCCTTTGCTCAATCTCACCGAAGCTATCTCTGAAGGTTTTCAAAGCAAAAAGAGCACCGGCGCAGTATTTCTGGATATCCAGAAAGCCTTCGACCGCGTGTGGCTTACCGGACTAACTTACAAACTCATTAATTACAACCTTCCCCCACCCCTCGTTTTCCTACTTCACTCGTGCAATACTAACCGCTCCTACCAGGTTCGAGTCAAGGATACGCTTTCTAACACGAAAAATATCAGCTGCAAAGTAGCCCAAGGGAGTCTCCTTCGACCTCTGCTCTTCAATTTATACATTAACGATATCCCAGATTATTCACTCACTAAACTTAGCATGTTCGCAGATGATACAGCCATACACACAACCTACAAAAGAATTACATCAGTCACTTATGCTCTAAATAAACACCTTAAATTACTTGAAAATTATTACGACAAATGGAAAATCAGCATTAATGTTGAAAAATCCGCTGCCGTGCTATTCACCAAAAAACGAAAAATTCCACCACCACCTACAATATACAACACAACAATTCCATGGTCTCAAAGTACTAAATACCTCGGTATTACACCTTTGATAAAAACCTTACTTGGAAAACACACATACAACACACGCGACAAAAATTCCGGAAAATAATGTTTAAATTATTCCCCTTAATTGGCCGGAATTCCGAATTATCTAGAGACAATAAATTACTTCTCTATACAGCCGTCATGCGTCCAATTTTAGCCTACGGGTACCGAGTGTGGGGATACGCTGCTAAAACTAATATTAATATTTTAGATACTCTTCAAAATTCAACCATCCGAATGATCGTAAAAGCTACTAATATGAGAAACGACAATTAAATGCCATTAAAATCAACAGTTTTAAATCTTATATACAAAAAATCGCTAAAAACTTCTTTAATTCCTTGCAATTCACAAACAACATTAATATGATGAATTTACCTAATTATATAATCCACAAGATACTACTAAAAGACCGAGAACTCTTCTCGACTCTTATAATCCTCCATAATTCTTTAAATTCGTGCAACTTTTTGCACACCCATTGCTAAAATTAAATTCTTTTATCTCTTTTATTTTTTTCTCTTATATTTTGTCGTATTCCCTGCATCTGGGCTTGACAAATGACAGTGGATGACAGTCTATTTTTTTGGGTACCTGGACTGATAAACAGTCCTCAATCCCATATCATGATGTCTGTGATGCAGGACTTGACTTCGTTGGTTTTTTTCAGTCTGCGGAGTGACATGTCGGCGATTTGGCTGTGGTGATGGAATCCGGGAGGAGGGGCTTAGAGATGACTACTTGGGTTAAAGTTTTATACGGTGCTGAGAGCTTAGGACTGCTCTCTCAGTGAATTGGAGGTAGAAGTGAATTTAGCCTCAGGCTGGCTGCCCATGGGGGTATAAGTTAAAAATATATACTTGTCCAGTTGGGTGTGGAGATTAAATAAATATTGAAAGAAAAATAATAAAAAATTTTAAAAATTTACTAGGGTGCAATAATTAAAAAATTATTGCAGGGATAAAAAGCTAAGGCGGATTGTAAGAATCCAAAGGATTCTTCTTGGCCTTTTTTAGTATTATCGTTACAGTTGTAATCGTTTAGATTTAACATATTTACATTATTAGTATTTGGCAAATTATCGAAAAAATTTATAGCTAATTTTTGAATATGTGCTTTTAAAAACTAGTGATTTTAAGAGCTTTATTTATGCGATCATTTTTCATGTAGCGGCAGGCATTTACAATCATTCTAATATATGAATTCTGCAGAGTATTTAAAATATTAATATTGGTTTTAGCAGCATAACCCCATACTGGACAGGCATAAGCGAGTATTGGACGCATAACGGCTGTATAAAGAAGCACTTTTGTTATCTCTACTTAAATGTGAGTTCCGGGAAATTAGGGGAAAAAATTTAAACATTGTTTTTCGGAACTTATCGCGAACGTGTAATATGTGTTGTTTCCAAGTTAAGTGCGAGTCAAAAATAACGCCAAGATATTTGGTATTCTGAGACCAAATTTGTTTATTGAACATTATGAGAGGGGGAGGAATGGTGCGCTTTGGTAAAGATGACGGCACAAGATTTTTCTACATTGATACTAATTTTCCATCTGTCGTAATAATTTTCTAGCAGCTTGAGGTGTTTGTTAATGGCAAAGGTAACAGTCTTTAAGTTTTTGTACGTGGCATTAATGGCCGTATCATCCGCATAGAGACTAATATTTGTTAGTGAGTAGCTGGGAATGTCATTTATATAGAGATTGAACAACAGGGGCCCGAGCAATGAGCCCTGAGGACACCCTGCAGAGATGGAATGAGAGTTAGATAATGATTCATTTACTCTGATCCGATCTGTTAGTGAATACGAGTGGATGAGGTGAATGAGGGGAGAAGGAATATCGTAAGTAATTAGTTTGAAAGTGAGTCCTAAAAATCCAAACACGGTCGAAGGCTTTCTGGATATGCATCTGGGCTTGCCCCTCCCCCTTAGTCTTAAATTTCTTCCTGAGAGATTTGAGCAGCCAATGAGAGTCACTATCATCACCCGCCAAGACCCAATCAGAGAGCATCCTCTTAGCTCTCCATCATGAGCTCAGATTTCCGCAAGACCTAGGAAATTTCCCTAACGATTGGCTCGACCAATCAGCTGACTGCTACATGCTAGCATGAAATCACCACTATCGTTCAACATCTACATTACCGGATATGAGATGGAGGCTCGCTTCGCGAGCCATATGCCCAAAAAATTTCACCGAAGGCACCAGGCACGTCTTAAGACTTCTTGCGGCCCTGGGCCCCTATGCAAATGTAGGCCCCACTTATGATCATTGAAAGTAGACAGTATTTAGCATGTGTTGCCAAATACTGTTACAAAAAATAACCCGAAACAAAGAAATGTGCATGATTTACAATCGCACAAATCGGCTTGACCGCCTTTTGACTGAATGAGTAACGATGGTGCATCAGAGGCGCGCACAAGGGGGGGTATAGATTCCTTGATTTTTTTTATTTTGGTTGATGATAATCTTATGTGCATAGCATGTAAAATTTAATAACACATTTGATATTATAACAAATTTATTTTATTAATTAATACTATTAGTTTGTTTTTCACTGTTTTTGTTTCCCAAATCGACAAAATCAAAAGAATATGTTTGGCGGCATATTGAGGTATGATACGAGAATATTGGACTTTTGATCCTGGAGCCCCCCCTCTTGAAAAAAATATTTGCGTGCGCCACTGTGGTGTATGATGGTAGGCCTAGGCCCACATATGGACGACGGTCATCACATGTAGCCAGTTGACATATTGTCCGAAATTCCCACTTTGTCGGAGAATATAATCGGAAATAACATTTGACCGTTGAAATTATTCGAATCAAGATCTTTTTAAGACTGAGTCGAGGTGAAGACGAGGAAACTAAAGTCGAGGCTCTGGGCTCGGGCCCAGTAAGTTTGTATGCTGCGAAAGGCACAAAACCAATTTTGCTTGATTTAAGTTTACGACACCAATTTACTTGGTCTGTCGTGATCACAGATGTGTGTCAACTAGTAGCGCACACAGGAATCTTTCAAGGATGGGGAAGGAGAGGTCCAGGGTTGAACGTCCACTATTCTCGTATCATATTCCAATACACCACCCAACATATTCTTTTGATTTTGTCGATTTTCTGGAACAAGAAAACAGTAAAAAATTAATTATTGAATAAATGATTAACATTAATTAATAAAATTACTTATTAACAGCAAATACTTAATCAAATTTTACGTACCGTATTCATAGGATTAAAATCAATCGAAAAAAAAATCAAGGGATATGGAGGGGGTCCGGACCCGAAGACCCCCCCCCTTCTTCTTGTGTGCGCCACTGACGCAAACCAATCGTCGGAAATGATTTTCTGAAACTCACTTTAATTTGCTTGTTGATGCTAAACATCATAGAGTTATCGATGCCAACACTAAACTTTCTTCGAACGGCGGACTTCCAAAAATTATCTGTAGCATCTAACCTAGCTATATTGATCGACAATTCGAATTTTAATAAAGTATTAAAATAAATATCCCGAATTATAATTAAACCTCACAATCGTTAAATGTTGATCTTTCCGATCAAGTTTATCATCATATCGAAACTATTTTCAAAACCTTGTCGCCTCAAACCCACAATTGTAAAAGCTGTCAAGAAAGAATTCGAATATCTTATGTCGCAAGGTATAATTCGCCCATCAAAGAGTCCCACTGCATGGGTGGCAAGCCCACTGCATGATGTTAAGAAATCTAAAGGACAGTATCGCCTATGTGGTGATTACCATAGACTTAATTCAATTACCGTACCCGACCGCTATCCAGTCCCTCACATTCATGACTACACTCAAAATCCGTATGGAAAAACTATATTCTCTACTTTGGATTCGTAGCCGAAACATATAACCAAATAGCAATAAATCCACCCGATATTCCGAAAACTTCAGTAACTACCCCATTTGGTCTTTTTGAACTTCGAAATTCTGGTCCAGCATTTCAGAGGTACATGCACCAAGTCTTAGCTAAAAAAACTGTAATTTTGTATCCCATACTTCAATGACTTACTCATAGCATCTTCTTCCGAGGATTAATACTTTTACCACTTAGATCAAATTTTTTCTCGTTTAAGAGATTGCTATCTCAAGTTAAATCTCGATAAATGTGTTTCAGGCAAAATATCTCTAAAATTTCTGGGTTGTCTCGTAACAGCTGAGAATGTTAAACTCCTTCCCGATGAAGTCGAGACCTTTGGAAATTTTCCACAGCATGATACTGTTTCATAATTAAGACGTTTTCTTGGTCATGTTAAATTTTTTAGATGTTTTTAACCTCATGCAGCCAACGCTCAAGCACCTCTTAACAAGTTTTTTAATTGTAAAAAAAAATAATAATAATAATAACAGACGCCCCTGTTTTTGGAACGAGGACGCGGAGATTGCATTTCTGCAATGCAAATCCTCATTGGCTAACGTTACAACACTAGCTTACTCTATCCCCGACCAACAGCTCTGTTTACTCGTTGATGTCTCCAGCATAGCAATTTGGGGCTGCGGTAGCCCAGTGGTTAAGGTATCCAACCATGGCAGGCATGTCATGAGTTCGATCCCAGTACCACTAAAGACCCGCCGTGTAGGGCAGCGATGCACGTTAAATCTGTCGAGAGCTGAAACGTCCTCCCGTTGGTGTGGTGTGGTAGTTAGGAGAGGGGGGTGCCAGCTCAGGTGTCGTCCACGTCACTTGACCATGGTTCAAAATTACGTGGTCCGTCGCCAAAAGCCCTCGTGTAGCTGAACAGTGCGACGTTAATATTAACTAAACTAAACTAAACCAGCATAGCAATTGGGGCTGCATTGAATTGCTTGATTGAAAATGGTCCTCAACCTATCGTGTTCCCCCCCCGTAAACTCAGTGTAACAGAAACAAAATACAACACATATGACTGGAAATTTCTGGCTATATACTTAGCAATAAAATACTTTCAACAGCTGGAATGACATAATCTTATGATATTTACAGACCATTGCCCCTTAACTTTTGCCTTTAATAAAATCTTGTATTCGTGTTCTCCCTGTCAACTCAGGCATCTCGATTTCATACCGCAGTTCAGCACAAACATCAAACGTATTTCAGAATCTGATAACTCCCTGGCAGACGCTCTTTCAAGAATTAATGCACTTAATCTTTCAACCACTGATTTCCAACATTTAGCCGGTAATCAAACCAAAGATGAGGAGCTTAAAACTTTAATTTCTTTCAGTGAGATTTATCCATTAATTTAAAGCCTTTAAAAATGGGACATGCTCTTGAAATATTCTGTGATGTCAGTAGAGAAAAAGTTTAGCCTTATAAGCAGAAGAAACTTTGCTTTTGGAGTATTTCGCTCTCCATAATCTCTCCCATTTAGGTATTCGGGCCGCAAAGCGCCTTACCCAAAACCGCTTCATTTGGCTATTCATGCTGAAGGACATCACTAAATGGATAAGATGTTAGTTCGCATGCCAACGATCTAAGCCCAAAGGCATACTGTGAGCTTCACATAATCGTTTGCTCCAATCTCTGAAAACTTCAACACTTTCATGTCGATCTGGTTGGACCACTTCCACAATCTGACGGCTTCCTCTTCCTGTTGACATGAATTGATAGCTACATCCGATGACTGGAAGCCATTCCTTTCAGTGACATCTCTGCAGATTCCTTGATAAAAAGCTTCATCACTAACTGGATACCGAGCTTTGAAGTACCTGCTATCATAACCATAGTCCAAGGAGGCTTAGTCTCGTCTTCTCTACAAACTGAAATCCACCTTGAGAATACAGTGTGTGAGAACCCCCCTGGGTTCCACCCTGAACACTAAGATTAACATGAGACAAAGAATGACCAGACGCCATTTGTATGATAATAAATTATATTTATTCACTTAGTTCAAATATCAAACTTCTAATGACAAATACTTCACTAGATGTCTACGTCAAAAAGGGATTCACCTTCACTATTAAATTAAATTATGAAATATGAAATTAATCAATTACTAAGCTCACTATCGAAATGGTTTACCGGAATAGGAGGTCTGAGAAATACACGCAATTTGAATTATTAGCTTTCATTAAAATTGAACTAATTTTATTAAACTAACGCTTGTGGTAAGCAGTGCTAAGCTAGAATGTATCACCTGGTTGTACTTATGATTTCTCCAGGTAGATAAACCCTCCTAAGACTCCTTCACTGAATAATAACAGCAATATTCCAATTGAATCCTCCAAATCTCGTCACTACTACTGCTGGCTCAATAGCCTTCTTCTCCGCTAACTTACAACGCTCTCCTTAAATACTTTATCTACTTTACATATCCCATTTTCTTCTTTTAGAGCTGATTGGAAATATACGCGAATTTACAATCTCCAAAGACGCCTAAGAGTATTAGTGGAAAGGTGCCGTAAAGATTCGTCACAAGTGTATCCATACAACTCCATACCATCCTTATGAGGACCTTTGGTCCAATCCTAGGGATGTGGGAGGAAGCCTAGCCATATACAAAAACAATCTATTTATTGATCCCACAATTAGCAACACAATTCAAGTAATTTTAAATAAGAGATGTTCCCAGTCTAAGCAATATGTGGATAAATAACGAGATAAGCAAAGTATAAGGAAACTAAACATCGACCCACTTATTTCAGGATCAAATCAACTTTCCTAATTATCTGAGCACTAATTAAACTCTAGTGACCAATCGCCACTTTTATTCTTTCACTTATCCAACATATAAAATACACTATAAAATTGGATAATATCTAATCACAGTATCAATCTATCCTATCTCCTCACTTTCTCTCCCTCCTTGCTTGAAAACCTAGACTATATATAGCAGACCTAATTTGAATAATCAGGGTTTCTTCTTCAGATGGTTGGTTGTGAAAAAAGTATTTTTCAAAGACCAAAGATTTCCCAAAAGGACTTTATTAATGGAAAGACGTGGATTGAGCCGTCACATCCATCTTCGAAAAATATGGTTGAACGGCTCCAAGCTCTTCGATGCCACGATACCAAATGGACAGAATCATACTTAGTGGCCCTGTTGAGTCTGTGAGCGTGCATCAAAGAGGACCTCCCTACATCTTGTGCTGAACTGGTATTTGGAAAAAATATTGTGCTTCCAAGAGAATTTTTTGAGTCACCAAGTAATGCTCCGAGTGTTTCTTAAAACTGAGAGAAATATTCAGGACTCTTAAGTCAACTCATTCTTCCTGTCATTCATTTATCTCATGCATCGTGCATCTAAGGCTCAACACCTACTTTTATGTCTTTCTCAGAATTCATGGGTTAAATCCATCATTGACAGCACCCTATCAAGGACCGTTTGAAGTTTTGAGAACTGACAAATATTTTACCATCAAGATAAAATGATAGGACAACCACGGTGAGCACTGGTCGGCTTTTCTGTTGAACGACAGACTCGGCAATAGAACCTTTCCCAGTGCAGTAAAGGAACCGTCCAGTTGTGCATCCTCCTAGGCTTGATTCCAATGTGCCTGTACCTACCACGGCTCGCTCTGGTAGAAAAGTTAGATTCAACAAAAAGTGTACTTGTGATTTCCTGTAAACTTTATGTGAAACAAAGGACCTTTCATCATATGAAAAACTCTTGGACTTCCGTGCCTTCTGTACATGGGGAGGAGTACCGTTGCGAGCCTCGGCATTGAACCAAATTCCCCTTAACTCAGGGCTTCTCAAACTTTCAATACTGGCGCCCCCTTTTCGATCACAATTTTTATTGCGCCCCCCTTATACATTAATAATGTACTGAATGCAATAATAATGCACTTTGACGCTAAAGCTACAATAGGCGATCTTAATTATAAACCATACAAATTAGTAACATAAGTATTAAATTTTGTATACTACTTTTAAGCAAAAATAAATAAATAAAATAATAGCATAATTATTATGTTAATTTTCCTTTCTCTAATTTTTAAATTGAACACATTACAAAATCCGGTGGCTGCTTAGAAGACAAATATAGATATCTGCTAAATATAGAAAAAGAACTCAGAGGGTCAATTTCTAATCATAAGCATTCCTTTGAAAAACTTTGCTCTGTAAGACAAGCCCAAAGAAGTCGCTAATACTTATTAAACTTGTTCTTAATTTGGTATTAATTAATTAGTTACAAAATGATCTGTGCAGCACTGATACATTAAAAGTATACCGGCTGAAGTGCCCGCTCTTTGCCCGAGTTCATTTATAAGAAAATAAAACATTATTGATATAATAGCTGAATTGTAAGGAGAGCAAAGCCATGTGCTCGACAATGTTTACAAAAATGTAAAATGATCTTTTTAAAATGGTTGCTCAGATTATAATTAGTTTTAAGCGAATTGTAATTTTAAGCCTCACAGAATCAGCATTCAGAATTGATATTAAATAATGAACAATAATATAAAATTCCGATGCAGAATAATTGTATTATTTTTAATAGTTAAAGCGAAAAGACTTCAACATGTTTTAACCCGGGAGCAGGCGCGCACTCGATACGGTCGAACGGGGTTATCACCCCAATCCTTTTTTTTTTGTAATTATTTTATTGTACACGATACAAATCGTGATTCCAGTGAATAATTTAACTAATAGAAAGTTTACTTACCTACTTTCAAGAACTTTTCAATTTTTCTTTGGTAACAAATAAACAGTTTTGCCAGAATTAACGATTTCGTAATCTATGTGTCCCGCGTGACCACTTCCGGGTAAAAATTGTACTCATTATGATAATATGTATGTTACTGCTAAAAAAATTGTGTGGAACGTTTTTTTTTTTTTTTTTTGCATGGAAAAAAAGCGCAACAGAGAAATACATTACTTACAACTTCCCTAAATGAGAAACAAACACGTAAGAGAGGGGTCATAACTAACTGTACCAATAACTTAGAAGGTCATACAGATTACAGCTATAATGTGCAGTATTTCAAAAATAATGACAATGATGAATTTTTTATGTTCCTAAATTTCTTCGATTCTGGGTCTGGGATCTGTTTTTTCTCTGAAAGAGTTGTATGTTAGGCTTAAAAAGAAAGCGTAGTAAAAAAATCTCTCATCATGGGATTACAGCAAATCAAATAAAATATTTTTTATTTGGTTATAGGATCAAAGATAGCTAATTAGATATTGAAGAAGTTTTTATTTTTGATGACTTAATATCGCGTGCCTAAAAATTATATCAGAGTAAAAGTGCACTTTTTATTATGTCAAAGTATTTTGTTTTAATTCATTCCAGTAAATTAATTATTTTTAAATCTTTTATTTTCGATATGCTCACGCCCCCCTCGTAAGGTTATCGCGCCCCCCACAGTTTGAGAAACACTGCCTTAACTGGAACTAGTTTACAGAAGAGAGAAGTAAACTTGTAAAGTTTTCGCCCGTGGGTGATACCTTACTTCTAAGTTATCTTCGTGACCTAGAGGTGTGGGAGTGAATGAAGAACCAGCGTTGCCATGATCTTAAAATTTCTTTATTAAGATCTTAACTTAAATACTAACAATGATAATATTTATATTATAACTTAGCGGATCTGAGGTGAGAAAACACAATACGTATTACCAAATAAGCGCGATTTTGATCACTATCTTCCTGCCTATTCCTAATCTCAGCTTATGCACAGTCCTAATAGATAACAGAAGTATCTTACCTTAATCTCTTGTTTAACCGCAATCCTCTCGGATCCTAAATATCTTTTGCTTATCTCGCGTGGAATAGTACCCACCTTGACTTGATCGCTCTATCACGGGTAGCTTCACACTCAATGACGGCTTTCTTCTCTTCCTTCAGTTCACGCGCTTAAACTCAGACTAGCATAATCACTTTCCAATAGGTCATACGCTTACGTTAAACTTATGCTATTTAAAAGGTTTCCAATTTGCATATTCACGCTTCGCTTCTGGATTTGGTTGGAAAGAATTTGACTTTTTCGGCCCCAAAGAACCCAAGAGGAGTTTTTAGTTGAAAACGCGATGAGCCCTTTAGAAACTGATCTGAACAAACATTCAGAAAAACCTGCTCTTCTCTCGGAAGACTTTACTTACTCTCTGAACCGCATGGTGACAACAGTCCGCGCTCTTCCCTTTATTTATTTTTTATGCATTAAACAAATTAGTTTTAGTAATTCTGTAATGATATGCAATCGTAAATTAAAAATATGATTAATATTTCATCATCACTTTATTCCTTTTTTTATGGAGTGGATTAAATCTTAACTAGACTACCACATCGCGCCATAGAGCACATAACAAACGAATTAAGCATCCGATCATCATACACAGAAAACCGTTTGGGTGTGGTTTTGCAGAAGCAGTGAGTCAGATACAGCGGGAAAAACACGTAATCACACAGCTATCCTATACGTCCTGAAAAACACTTCACTAGCTTTGAACAACAATCTTAAATATTAGTAGAAATTGTAAAATTAAAAAAAAGGAAGTTAACTTTCATTATTGGCACCGTTTAATAGTGCTAAAATGTGTCTGTAATGCATTTATATGATGTATTACACTCATGGACAAAAAAATTAGCGCACCAAGAAGGAGTCGTCAAAATGAAACGAAATTTTACATACTTAATGACTACTTTGATATAAGTAAATGATTAGAAAATCAAAGAAAAAGGATAATTTACTTCAGAGAAAAAGGCAAAAGAACGGAGGATCCAATACCCTGATGAAACCCCTCTAGCGCAAATGCACGATGCGATACGATCGGGTATTGAGGCCTACAAGTTCTGTATGATGTCTTGAGACATTTCGTTCCATATTTGCTGTAACCTTGCCTCTAGTTCATTCAACTCGCCGTCCCGAATGATCCCAGATATGCTCGATTGGAGACAAATCTGGGGATCGGTCTGGCCAAGGAAGGGTAGTAACAGTGCGGAGGGAGGCAGTCTTGTGACACCCTTGTCGTGTGAGGCCGACCGTTGTCTTGTTGAAAAATATCTCCTGGGAGCCGTTACATGAGTGGCAACACATATGGTTGCAGGATGTCATGGATGTACCACTGGGCTGTCATGGTGAAACAAATCAATACCAGGGGTGACCGTGTATTACAGACAATGGTACCCCATACCACCACACCAGCTGTGGGAGTGGTGTGTTGCTGTAAAGCAATGGCAGGATTGAGGCGTTCACCACGGGGTCTCCACGCACGAACACGATTGTCATTACTGATGATATTGAATCAGGATTCGTCGCTAAACACGACCTGGTTCCATTCCACTGCAGTTCAGTTTCTTCGTGCGCGGCACCACTCCAAATGGAGGAGTCAATATATGGGCGTCAAGAGTAGCACACGTAATGGGCACCACGATCCTGAATGTCCTTCAATCAGGCGCCTTCTTATGGTTCGAGAAGACACAGGGGGCCCTAATGAAGATGCTACCTGTGTCTGGATGGCAGCCGATAAAGCAGTTGGCTGTACGCGTGCATTTCTTACGATGTGGCGGACTTCTCGACGACTGGTCTGTCGAGGGCGTCCTGAGCCTGGTCTCCATGTAAATGACATCTCTCGGATCCACTGGTCCCAACGTCTCCTCACAACACAATCAGAGCTGCCTAATTGACGAGCTACTTGCCTAACTGACCACCCATCTTCCATCATGCCGATGATTCTCCCCCTCTCAAACTGCGACAGCGGATCATATTGTCTTCGAAAACGGTGTAATTGCATGTCTACCTCAGTTTTTGCTTTGTAAACGATTCAGCACATTCAAACAAGCTTTGGTTACCTGTTTTATACTCCACGGAGAACGACATTAAACGCCTTCTACCGGCTATACGTAATGGGCAATCACGCTGCATTTCTAATTATTTTTATATCTCTCCGACATGTACCTTTATGCCCAATTTCGTTACGATCCCGAAATTATTTCTTGGTGCGCTAATTTTTTTGTCCATGAGTGTATATTAAACAATATCTTCAAACGATAACTTACAACATGTTAACTTATTACCGTTACCAGTCATCAAAGAAGCCTTATATTTGAACTTAAGAGTCGTTTAGCTCCCCCCAGGCAAGCAGTGAACAATACCTTTATTAAGAATATAATTGTTAATAAGAACTACAGCGTTCTTGATGAGTTGAGAAGTGTGACAACCACCCTTCTTATTGCAATTTAGCTACTGTAAATGGCAACACTTTAAAACCAGTTATTCGATTATTTTGGTTTGCTTTGATCAAAATAAATCCATTGGCTCATCTTCATTGCAGAATTTACTTCAAATATACATCATATTGATGCCAAAGAAAATGCCGTGGCATGCCTTTTCCCGTTTCTGTATTGTGAAATATCCTGATGCAGTGGGCTTTACAGCACTGGACGCTGCTCAAAACGCTTATTCAGACCTTATATATATAAGTCCTACTCAATGATAAAGACTCTAGTTTTAAGCTGCACAAAAATTGCAACTCCCTGATAGCTATATTCTTAGACTGTGATATTTCTACAAACAATATACGGCCATACATTCCACCATCTTTTCTTAGGTTAATTTTTCATGTTGTACACAATCTAGTTCATCCTAGTGGGAAAGCAACAGTTAAGATATATAGATTACCGAAATAAAAGAAATGTCACTCATATGAATTAAACATGCATTCCTTGTCAAAGAAATAAAGTAACACACCATGTTCATTCTCTTTTAGTCATTTTCCAGTTCCCAATAACCAATTTTCACTCATAAACATCGATCTCATCAGGGCTATGCCATTATTCAGAAATTCCACTCTCTGCCTTGTTTGCATAGACAAATGCACATGATGGACAAAGGCAATTCCGGTGGAAGATATAAATGCTGAAGCTGTAGCCCATGTATTTTACAGTGACTGGATTTCTCGTTTTACGATTTCTCAAAAAACTACAATAGACAGTGAAACTCAGTTTCGATGTGCTTTATTACATGTATTAGCTAAGAACTTTGGGATCAAAATTAAACATACTACAACACACCATCCTTAATCACAGAACGTTGGCATTAAGTATTAAAGCTATCTATCATATCATGTGTCATACTTGCGTCCATTGGACTCGTGCATTACCTGTGTGCTTCTTGTTTTGAGGACTGCTTATCTCAACGAGATACAGTGCTCAACAGCTGAACAGGTTTATGGACAAAACATTAGTCTTCTGGAACAATTTTTTGTTCTGCATGAAAATCTCAAGTTGGATAATGATTTTGTGCTTAAGCAAAACGAACATATTAAAGCTCTTCTTCCAACATCCACCTCGTTTCATGCCAAAAAAAACCCTTATCTTTGCATTTAAAGATTTAAAAACGTACCATGTGCTTCTTAGAGTGGATGCTATCAAGCCATAATTGCACTCTCCCTACACTGGACCATAAGATGTTCTAAAACGTGGAGAAAAAAACGTTCAACTTGCTTATAAGCAGAAAGGAAAGCAGTATCTCGATTGACAGAATTAAGCTTGCTCACCTACTTACAGACGCAACAGTTCCTATTCCACAACGTCAGCAGTTGCAAAGTCTAAAACTGCAAATGATTCATCCGTCCTACAGTCAAACTCCCTCGAACCGACAAATACAGGCCACAAGACATAGTTGACGAACGCTGATGCAGTTCCTATGGCTTGCTCATCTCGTACAGGACATACCGTGCGTTGACAAAATGTTGAAAGAGGGATATTAATTCCCATTCAATCCCCGTACGCGTCACCAGTGGTGTTATGTAGAAAGAATAATGGGTTACCACCGGATAATCCGGAAGCATATAGATTTTCTGTTGATTATCGGAAACTAAATGCGATCACGAAATACCCTAGGTATCCTTTACCCTTAATAGACGATTTAATAATGAACATACCCCACACAGGCATAATGTCTGCCCTGGACTTTTGGTCGGGATATTTTCAGATGGCTGTGAACCCTAGTGATATAATTAAAACCTCGTTTGTCACGAAAAATGGTACATACGCCTTCCGCAGAATGCCATTTGGCTTGTCAGGGGCTGCTCCTAATTTTCAGAAAGTAATAGATATAATTCTCAAACCCGCGTAATAGGCAAGTTTGTGAATGTCTATATGGACGATGTAATTATATCATCTCCATCATTCACTCAACATGTTAAGCATTTGAAAGAAGTTTTTTGATTATTACATGAGGCGGGGTTAACGTTAAATAAAGATAAGTGTAAATTTGGTTGTGAAGAGTTAAAATATTTGGGTTTAATTATTAATAAGGAGGGAATTAAAACTGATGAAACAAAAGTTCAAGCTATAGTTGAAATAAAACCTCCGCATAACTCCAAGGAGGTGTCGAAATTTTTAGGAATGTCCCAATGGTACGCAAAATTTATTAAAAATTATGCCGATATTTGCGAACCTCTTTATAATCTTAAACGAAAATTAAAGAGATTTATTTGGTCGATTGAGGCGCAGAAAGCATTCGACGCGGTCAAGGCGGCTATAACAAAAGCGCCAGTTTTAAAATTCCCAGATTTCAAAAAACCTTTTAAATTATTTACGGATGCAAGCTCAATAGGGGTAGGAGCGGTTCTAAACCAAGGACAGAGACCATTAGTATATGCTTCTCGTACGCTTAGTGCTGCGGAGAGGAACTACACGGTAACAGAGAGAGAATGTTTAGCAGTGGTTTGGGCTCTGAATAAATTCAGAACATATTTAGGTTCTTTTAGGTCTGTTATTACGGATCACGCTGCGTTAACACATTTAACGACTGATAAAAATTTGTCAAATAGAATGATCAAATGGGCACTAAAAGCAGAATTTAATATAAAATGGGAGCATCGTCCTGGAACTCAGAATACAATAGCTGATGTTTTGTCGAGAAACCCAATTGAAAGTATAATAGGAGAGAAAGTTAATTGTGCAATAATCAGAGATTTGGTGCTTTCGTCACGAGATCAGTTAATAGAAGAACAAAAAACAGACCCAGAATTAGGTCATATCTATAGATATCTAGAACACCCAGAAGATAGCTCGGTTAATGTGGCAATATGTGAGAATTGGTCTCGCGATTTTAGGCTAGTAGAAGGCTTGTTATTTTATGCGAAATATGCTACGTCATTAGGAGAGAGAGAGAAATATGCGAGTATATACATTCCAAAATCTTTAAGGAAGGAAATTATGAGAGAATTTCATGACAAGTCATTAGCAGGTCATTTCGGACGTTTTAAAACATATCATAAAATAAGGGATATTTGTTATTTCCCGTATATATGAGAAAATTTATTGATCAATATGTCTCTACATGCCATATGTGCCAAATTAATAATTATAAAAACGCGTTACCAGCTGGTCGGTTAATATCAATTGTATCAAATTATCCAAATGAAATAGTTACGTTAGATTTGTTAGGTCCGTATCCCGTGTCGAGAGTAAGACGCAACCGATATGTATTAGTAATTTCATTTCAGCGGATCATTTCAGCAAGTGGGCTGAAATCATACCCCTTAAAAAAGCCTCTGCTCGAGTTATAGCAGATAATTTTTTTGATAATTATGTATCGCGTTTTGGAGCTCCAATGAAATTAATTAGTGATAACGGTCCCCAATTTCTTTCCGATATTTTTGAGAATTTAAGTGAAAGATTAGGCATAAAGCATGTGAAGACTGTTGTTTATAGACCTCAAGCAAATAGAACAGAACGCGTAAATCGCGATCTGGTGCAAATGATTGCAAATTATGTTAATGAGCAGCATGACACATGGGACCAATTCTTACGTGAGTTTGCTTATGCTATTCGTACGGCTGTAAACAAAACAACGGGGAAAACCCCTGCGGAATTATTCTTAGGTAGAAAGTTAATTACGCCTTTTCAGAAATTAGTGATGGTATCAGACGGAATGGAATTTGCAGTAGGAGATATTGAGAGATTGTTTGATGAGGCTAGACGAAACACAAAAACTAAACATGAAAAATGGGAGAAATATTATAATAGGCGTAGGCGTGATGTGCAAATTAAGGTGAATGATTGGGTTTTGGTAGCAACCTATCCTTTAAGTTCGGCAACAAGAAAAGTAGTAGCTAAGTTTAAACCAAAATTTAAAGGTCCGTATAGAGTATTAAATGTTAAGAATAACAACGTAGTGATATGGAAAGCGGGAAAAAGGTTAACGATTAATGTAAATCAGGTTCGAATATATCGTCATAGGAAATGTGAAGGAACTGGTAGTTCGGATAACAATAGTTTGCGCGATGAATCAAGTGATTTTGACAGAGTACAAAGGAGATCAAATGAGTCGCGAGATGGTAAAAAGAAAGGGTCAGAAGTAAAGCGTGAGTTGGAGGAAAAAGGGTTAAGTTTTAGAAATAATCAAGGAGAGAAACACACAAATAAGACCAATAAGCGCGGACCACTTATCAGATGAATACCTAGTTTTTGGTCTGCGAAAGGTAAAATGATTAAAAAAAGCAAAAATGAAAGGTTAGGCTATAAAAGATCACATGAATCTAGGTCGGGAGGACCAGAAAGGAAAGTTCAGAAGGGTTCAGAACATAGAGTTCCTAAAAGAAATTTGTCGTCAAATGAGATACTAATAGTGTTTTGCCAAAAAACAGAAAGAAAAGCCGAAGGGAAGAGACAGTAGCGCCCACCACAAGCGGCTACAACCTTAGACCACGAATTGGAAAAAGAAAAGAGTCCCGACCGACCATAGAGAGGAAGACACATCAAGGAGGACCAGTTCAATCCAGAAAAGGCAGAGAAAGGAACGATAGTCCATACATCGAAGAGCGAACAAGATCAAGCAACAAGAATGCCAAACGAGGAGGTGATCAACAACGGCAAGACCAGGAAAGGAGAGGAACGTGTACAAAGAAATCCTTGTCACTGGAGGTCTTGGTAGGAAACGCCAACTACAAGTCATAAGAACCAGGTTGTATCGTTTCTTTTTATATTCTTTCGAACAAGTGGTCGGAAGAATTTTTGCAATTAAGCCAAGTCACGGTCGGATAATTAAAATTTTAGAAACCAAGCAAAAGTGGACACTAAAATGAGTGTGTTTTTCTAGAAAAGAAAAAAGCTTTTGTCTTGTAAAATTTTTGTATAATTCTGGAGAAAACAGCTGTAAAAATGCATTTGTTTACTTCTGTTATGACTTCGCTAAGATGCGACAATTCCTTTGGTTGTTTGTTTTGTTTATTGAAAAATGTTTGTAATTGTATAGTGTATATATATGTGTTGTTATATTGTTTCATATTAAGGAACATCTGGTTTTGGGAAACGCGGCTTAGATAGCATACTAACATAACATAACATTTAAGCAGCGCTGCGCGATTTGAGGGGAAGTTTTTGAAAGAACCAGATGAAAAATATGTATAGAAATTAGTTACAAATTAAAAGTGATATGTACTATATAAAAATTGTGAAATGTAATCATAATGTGTAAAACTTCGTTTTTTTTTTTCAAATCACTTAAGAGATTTTTGTTTCAGGGTGACAGACCCTGAAGTCTATCTTTCTACAAAGAACAGAGCTAATGTTTCATGGCGGATATGAGAAGCCGTAAGAAGAAAAATTGTTAAAAATTAAGTAAACATTTAGGTAGAATTAAGTTAGTTAAGAGACGTGTGGGTCTCGTTTTTTCTACCATTTAAGTCATATATGGTTTTTCCCCGGCTCTGTTACCCAGATGGGACACGTCTATTTATTCTGTACATGTGAGAATCTACCGTGATTAAAATGCATGACTATGATTGTTAGTCTATTTAATTAAGTAAAATTTATTGAAGCAGTGGAAATTCAAATTAAGGAGAAATATTAAAAATTAAACTTAAGATGAATAGTGAAAATTAAAATTTAAGTGAAGCATTAGAAATTAGCGGTTAGAATAAAATTTAGACACGTAATTTCTTAAAGGCCATTAAGACCCTCGAATAAATCACATTTTGTTTCTTGGTGGAGGTTGTGACGTCTTACGCGTCTTTTCTTTAACAAGTCCTTTGGGTTCTTTGGGCCAGAATTAATGGCAACTCTTTTCCAACCAAACCCAAGAAATGAGATGTGAAGAAGAAATGCAAATAAAACCGACTTTAAATATAGGATCTTAGAGTAAGCGGGATGGCAATGTAAAGGAATGTTAGACAATTGATGTGCGTTGTGGCAGTTGATAATTATTGCAGTTCGTGGTTCAAGATTTAAGTTCTACGTGTCGTGGATAAACATATTGGTGTTCGATTAGAAGTTAGTCGTCAAGTTGCATACCATTGCAGATAAAGACAAGTAGCAGTACGGAATAATATAAGGTAGGATTGATTACTTATTAGTATAATTGAGGATTAGGCGGTTCGCTTATTGAGATTGGTCTGAATTATATTGTGTGTTGCGTATTGCGTCATCGTAGATTCTCTCATATTAATTATTATAATTATATTTTGTTAAAAGTTTAAGTTGAATATCTTAATAAAATCATATTAAGATAATGTATGATTCGAGTTCTTTCGCTAACCCTACACCTCTAGCTCGCGCTGGTACTTCGAGGGATGTACTTCCAAGGGGAGGTACATCACAAACCGTCAATGTAGAAGCTGTCAGAAATATTTTAAGAAAGTATAATTTCCATGTGCGAGATTAGTTAGAAAAAAACTATTCATTATTAAAACAAATCGAAAGATTCGAACCCCAGTTGGCTAAAACCTACATTAAAAACTGTTCAGGCTTATGGAAATTAGTAGCATTTGGAGGTGAGGTAAGTACACCATTTTTTAAGGAATGGAAAACAAATGATATCGCAGTATTCTAATACTGAACTTAAAATGAAGAATCTGTTTTTGTGAAGCTTGGCGAAGGTAGCTAGATGGTCTGAGATTGTATGAATGCTGCCGCTATTGTGAATCTGCATTTAATTAATGGTACAATGAACAGATTTGTCTATTTAACTATTTTGAAACAAAGTGCTCAATAGTCAAATTACAAACTTAATGAGAAAAATGACCCAATACATAGTGTTCATGTTCATGCTTTAAGACTAGAACATCTGCAAAGAGTCCAGTGCACAATCCCTTTGAGTACATTTGGGAGGATATGGGAAACAGAGCCCATAAATTAAAAATTTCCATAAGAAAAAGAAGCTTAAAGAAATATTCGCACTAGAATGGGAAAGCATATAATAGAAGGAAATTTTTGTGGAAATCTAGTGAAATCTAAGGCTAAATGGCTGGTTTAAGTTGCTTAGACGCACCACTGAGGTGGTACTGTTAAGGCCGGATCCCTGATTTAAAAGTTGCATTAGGACGACATTGTGTTGCTGGTTATCTAGAACCTTGATAGGTCACTGTAGGAGAGAAAGTGTACAAGCCAATTCGGAAACAAGGCTGGGAGAAAGTCTGGGAGTCTCTAGGACAGTTTGTGCTGGAGTGTCTTGGAGCGTTGTAGAATGTTCATGGGTTTTCCCTTTTCGTGTCTTTAAAGGTGGGATATATCCCGCCTTTCAAAGCAATACATGACGCATAATCACTTCTGTTTGGACGTAGCCGGGATTACTATTCGACCATTGATCCTTGTTGTGAAGCCCAGTGAATGAGTGGTTAGTGCATCGCGCTTCCACACCACAGGTCCGAGGTTCAAGCCCTGGCCTGGGAAATGCTGACTCAGCCTTTCATCCCTTCAGTGGGTTGATAAATGAGTTCAAGATTGCTTGGGAGCTTAATACTGGGGGTGGGGTGGGGTTCGTATCAGACTGACCACCCGACCGGAACGTCTGCTCATGCACCTCAGTGACCTAGTCACGTATACTGAGTTGGGCACAGTATGCCTTTGCCCTCATGGGCTGTTGCGTCACTGAGTTATGTTATTGGTCCTTGTTATCCCTCGTGTGGTGTACTTTGCAGCCGGAGATAGGCAGGGGAACTGCGTGGGTCACTTCTCTGTCGGCTGGATAAAGGGAGGTCAAAGGTTGACTTGCCTTAGAACATAAGCTTTGGATTGTTCTGCCTTGGATATTTTCCCTCGCAAAATTACGTGACCTTTGAGAAGTCATAAATTCCCTTTCAGGAAATCGGTTCCTTGGTGGGTGAGTGAGTGAATATTAACGATGCCCTATTCAGCTACTCGAGGGCTTTTGGCGACAGATCTCGTAATTTTGAACCATGGTCAAGTGATGAAGACGACACCTTAGATGGCACCCCTCTTCCAACTTCCACACCACATCAACGGGAGGACGTTTGAGCCTCGACAAATTTAACATGCATGGCTCAACTACGCGACGGATCTTCAGTGGTACAGGGCTCGAACTCATGACACGCCGGCAACGAATCCGTTACCTTGACCATTAGGCTACTACCATGGCCTCGTCCTTTGTTCGAGACCACCGCAAAATCTTAAAAGTAAAGAAGGTCTAACACATTATTATAGAATAGTTACATTTTTATCGATACATGTTTGTATTTTACATTACTTTTTTTATCATAACTTTAAGTTATACACGAAAGGTGTAAAATGTTACAATTTAACTTTGTTTTAACTTAATTGAAAGCTTTTAAACAATTTTATTCAGTCATCAGATATAACATGTAATAAAAACATTTTGGAAAATTCCTTTTACTTTGAAAGGATATCTTAGAATCTGTTTTACCTCAATACTTTTTTGAGCCACTATAGCATTGACTAGCTTACAAGTTGTTTTTTTTACTGGAACTAAAATAACAACGATTGTTATCAATAGCAGCATATCATGCACCTTTTTAACGAGACGTATTATTTACTATAACTTAGCTCGCATAGTAATTTTCTTTCGTCGAAGTTTTTATTTCGGCTTTTTTTTCTTATTTTCTACATGCTTGAAATATACTTAAGTGAATTTTTTCTTAAAATGATTCTAGATGTGTAGAATCGTTTAATCGCTGGGTAGCAGGATATACTTCGCTCTCCATCAAATATTGATGGAATTAATAAAGACAAAAACATTGGTTGTATACAAATATTTAGAGTAATTATAATTGATTGATGAATATAGAACAAGAGATTACAGTACAATATTAACACTAAACTTACCACGCATCGTCATATAACTTATTAACTTTTATTGAAATATACAGAGAAACGATTTCTCAATAATCACAATTTTTTTATTGCTTACTTTCTGAAAAACTTTCATAGCCTGTCTAGACTACTACTAGCGGTCATTTGACTGTTTGAACAATTCGTGTTCTCCGGAGAACGCCTTTCTTGAACTTGTAAAGGTCTTGCCGACGCGTCTAAAGATGTGGGAGAAATGGTAGGAAGATTACCCATATTCCAAACAACTCAATTTATTCACAGTACTAACCACAACAAAAATTCAATCAGCCAAAGTTAAGAGATGTACCCAATTATTAAATATGAAGACAATTAACGAGGTACGCGAGATATGAGAACACTTTAAATACTTCGAACATTTACGTCAATTCAATCGCTCTGACTTCGTAGCTACTTAATCTAGATTAAATCTGTTGTTGTTGTGTTGTGGCTAATGCCACCTGTCTGACGTAGTCAGAACGAGGCCCACGAAATTCATCGTGGCATGGGCAAGAGGTACGCCTGTCGTTGGCCTTGAGCACCATACAGGTGACAGTGCGATTTAAGCTCAGTGAAACTTCCCCGAAGGGACGATAGATGGCGACACGACCTCTATCTCCACCTCCACAATTTCTGCAAGTGAACTGAAGGGGAGGGAAATATTCTCAAGTTCCTGCGCTAGTGAATAAGCCCACAAGACTACGGACCCACTGATTTAACGAGCACGTACTCCGTGTGCACTCGGAGGGTATTTGGTGACATCGAGCATCGAACCCAGGCCTTCCGGTCTGGAGTCCGATGCTCTAACCACTAGGCTACCCACGGCCCAGATTAAATCTTAAGTGACAGATCGTCAACTTACATATAACAATTATCAGCTACTAAATATCTGCGCTTCACTTCAAGTTTGATTAATCACTGCTTCCCTAGCAGCCTACTCTATCTCTCCCTTTAGCCTGAAAGCTTAGACTTTATATACTAGTCTTAATTTGCGTGGCCATGTTTTCTTCTTCGGGAGAAAGCTGTATAATAAAATAATTTTTAAAGACCAATATTCCCTAAGAAGACTATTAGTGGCAAGATCGTAGATAGACCCGTTACAAACTATCTTATGCGTCCATTGATGATGAGAATACTAATAATAAATGGAAAATAGAGTAAACCAGTGGTTCTCAAACTTTCACTTCTGGCGATCCAATTTTCAATCCTAATTTTTATCGCGCCCCCGTATTATGATTAAATTGGGATAAATAAGATATTACAAAAGAAATATCAGGTCGAGTTCTATTAGCTAAATATAAAAGTTCACCAATTAATTCCTGATACATAGTAATATCAATAAATTCATTTGTAGAGGGAAAAATTTTGTCTTCCCCCTTCACAATTGGAGTTTTCACACTTTTACAATTTTCTAAATTATGTTTGACTAATAATGAATTAATGTAGTCACACTGGGATAAATAAATACCATTTTCACATTTTTCAATTTCCATGCCTAAAAACTTATTAGTTTTGTTTTCAACCACTTCAAATACATTTTTAATCTTACTAACAATATCTTCATACATTTTATCATTGTTACAAAAAATAGCTAAATCATCTACATACATACATAATATAAGAACACTTTGATTAACAGATTTAATAAAAACACAATTATCAGAAGCTAATTGTTTTAAACCAAAATTTTCTAATTCACCCTTTATTTTCATGTACCAGTTTCTACCAGACTGTGGCAAACCATAAATACTCTTTTTTAATTTACAAACTTTATCATCTCCAATTAATTTTTCATAACCAGGAGGGGGTAACACATACACCGTCTCCTCTAAATCACCATATAAGTATGCAGTTTTTTACATCAAAGAAATTAACATTTAACTTTAATTTAGCTGCAAGTGCAATTAACAATCGAAAAGATTCAATATTTACAACTGGTGAATACGACTCTGAATAATCTATGTTTTTAATTTGATTAAAACCAGCTGCTACAAGCCTTGCTTTGTATTTTATATTTTCCCAGCATCATCATTTGTTTTAAGCTATATACCCATTTAGTTTTTATTAATTTTGATTTCGCAGGTTTTTGTACAATTTCCCAAACTTTATGTTTATCTAACGAATCTAATTCATTCTCCATTGCTAATTTCTAATTTTTCCAATTAGCACTATTTTTCTGCCTCAAAATAAGAGTTTGGTACATTATTCACCAAATGGACAGACATCAGCTTAGATTTTAGTCTTTCCGATCTTCTAACAGGGATTTGATTTTGCACATCATTCAATTCAAGTACCGGAATTTGGATTCTGCCTGTCCGAGGTGATGACGTGGTCTGAAGGGGAATTGAGTTATCATTCTCAATTGCTCCAGGTCCATTATTTATATCAAAATTATACAACACTCCATTCTCTGTATTTTTGATTAATTTCGTTTCTTTCGGGAGAGACTTCAAAAAAGGAGTCAATATCCCATGTTTCATTTTCTATCTCACCTAAATAATTACTACCTTTTAAATATTCATTAAATTTAACTGATCTCTCCTCAATTACTTTTTGATTTTTAATATCATAAATTCGATATCCCCTCCTTTCTCTAGCATATCCTAGCTAATTCCACGTCTTCCTGGAATTTCAAATTTATTTCTCAATACTTTCGGAACGTGAAAATAGGCCACACAGCCAAATTTTTCAGATAATTTAATTTTTGGTTTATTACCTGTCCAAATTTCTAATGGGATTTTTTTCTTTCCCTTTTCGTGGTGTAACATTAGATACTTGAGTACTACAATTAATAGCTTCAGCCCAAAATTTTAAAGGAAGTTTACTTTCATATAATAAAGATCTAGCTCTTTCTAGAAGAACACGGTTGGCTCTTTCTGCCTTGCCATTTGATTCACTATTGTATGGAATAGTTTTTTCATGAAATATTCCTGAATTAGCCAGGTAAGTATCTAGTTGTTCATTTACAAATTCTAACCCATTATCAGTTCTTATCTTTTTAATCCTTTTATCTGTTAAATTTTCATATTTAGCTTTAAATTGAGAAAATATATCAAACACTTCATATTTATTTTTTAAGAAATAAGTAAAGTACATGCCAGAAAAATCATCTACAATTACCATAAAATATTTTGCACCACCATGCGATTCGATATTAATTGGACCACACAGGTCGGCATGGAGCAACTCAAGAATTTGTGAGCTTTGATATATATCAATACTATGATGAGTTTTTCTGGTTACCTTACTTATATCACAAGTTTCACATGTGAAATTATTTACATTATCAATATCAATATAATCTTTCATTTTAAGCATATATTTACAATTTAAATGACATAACCTGTTATGCCAAATTTCATAATTATTAGTAGATTGGTCAGAAATAAAACATTCAGAATTATACATAGGTTCTAATTTAATTTCTAATCTACCATTATTTTTAAATGCTTTAGTTATTAACTTATCATTTTTATCATATATCAATACACAATTATTTTCTGATTTAATCTTACAACCTTTATCCATTAAACATGTTACAGACAGTAAATTACATCTTAATTGAGGAACATAACTGACATCAGTAATTGTTAGATTAATAGAATTACAATGTTTTGTACTCACAGTTTTAGCTGAAACGTTTCCAGTTCCTTGGCTCATCATTTTAGAATTTTTATCGGCTAAGTAAATGTCCATCACCAGAAATGCCAGAAAAAATAGTTCACTCGCTTCACCCCAACAGTAATTGAAGAGAAAATTTAAATCTCAATGATGACCTTTGCACACAGATATTTTCCAGTACCTTGATTTAGCTGGGCCGCGGTAGACTAGTTGTCAAGATCACCGTAGCCGAAGTGTCATGAGATCGAGCCTCGTGCCTCTGAATGCCCGCCGTGTAGAAAGGGCCACTGCACGTTAAATGTGTCGAGGCTCAAAGTCCTCCCGTTGGTATAGTGGGGAAGTTGGGAGAAAAGGGGCTAGCTGAAGTATCGTCTTTATCACTTGACCATGGTTCAAAATTACGTCCGTTACCAATAGCTCTCGTGCAGCTTTTTTGGGCGAAGTAAATGTAACTGTATCTCGCTCGGATAAATGCTTATATTTTACACAAGAAAAAGACAAGTGAATACATTTTCGAAGCCGGAATTTTTATTTCAATTAGAAAAAGATCTTGGAATGGAGTATCAGTAAAAGAAACAACTAAGCAAAAAAGTCTCACTAAAAACAAAGAAAAAAATACTGTTACGAATTTAGTCTTATTCTAATTGTTTCTACTCATTTGAGTTCATTTCTACAGTTTAATTTGTCGTATCTAATGTGATTTCAACCCTGTTTACCTGTAATATCATTTCCACTGCATTGCACGGCCCCCATGCTTTAACATTGGTTTAAATGGTAAACTCGCCAAATATTGCAGCTAGCGCCAAGTTGGCGACGGATTTGGCGACTTAATTTTTGGCGCCAAATTTGGCGATATATCGCCAAATGTGGGCGATAAGCTTGGCGACCATGGCAACCCTGCTCCTAATAACCCTGTCTGGCAACCCTATCGCGGTATTGTAACACTATTGTATTGAATGTATTACTGTATTGAGCTTTTCTCGTACGCTCCGGATTTTTCTAGACCTTTCTATTTCTAGATTATTCTGGCAAGTGCAAGAGGTTTCTGACCGAAAGGTATAAAAGGGCCCGGGCCGGCTAGTCAGTTAGTCAGATCTCAGCTTTCATGCAAGTGATACCTCTCTGCTAGAGAGAGAGAGAGACGATTGCATAGTGCGTGTGTTATTGCTTTTATTGAGTTATTATTTTTGTGCTGAGTGTTTACTATTGCTTTTGTTAGTGTATTACATCTGTGTTATCAGTATTTTCATCGATTGTACGTGACTTTCTCGAACTGTTCTACAATTTGTGGAGGACTGTTTTGGCCAAGAATAAAATTGTTTTGGATCCCGCTCTTCGGCTTCAATCATTTCGAACCCCCGAAAACGCAACAATTGGTGTCAGAAGTGGGGTTGAATGCCAACAACAAGAGCGATGGAGGCCCAGTTCCAGACTCTTCTAGAAAAATTGACCGCCAGCATGAATGCCAATATGGGCGAAATGAAATCGGACTTGACCGCCAGCATGAATGCCAATATGACTGAAATGAAATCGGAGTTGACCGCGAACAAGGAAGAGTTGAAAAGTGATTTGAAGGGCATTGGCGACAAATTGACGACTATGGACAAGAAATTTGAAGAAATGGAAGGAAGAATCGAGTCGGTGGAAAATAAATTCGAAAACAAATTTGTGGATATAGAGAACAAATTTGAAAATAAATTCGAAGATATGGAGAGCAAACTAGAGAAATTGAAGCAGAAAGTCATGACTGGTCAAGGGGATGAATTTAAGTTTCAAGCTCCTTATTCCAAGCCTTCCATCAAGCTTTCTACATATGACGGAAAGTTCTCTTGGCAGGTGTATAAGACCCAATTCTCCATAGTGGCGGATGCAAACCAGTGGGACTCCCAGACCAAGGCCTGCCAGTTAGCTGCTTCTCTTCGAGCCGACGCTGCTGACATTTTGCAAATTTTGCCGGAAACACAGCGGCTGGATTTCGACGCTCTCGTTAATGCTCTGGAGTTACGCTTCGGAGAGAAATGTGTGAAGGATTACAGCAGACTCCAGCTGAAGTCACGGCAGCAGAAAGTGTCCGAAACTCTCCAAGAACTGGCGACGGACGTCGAGAGGCTTTCTCACTTGGCGTTTTCTGACTGTCCGACTGAAGTAAGAGAAGTCCTGGCGCTGCAACACTTCATCGACGGGGTGCGTGATCCGGAAATCCAGAAAGCTCTCCGAATGGCGGATCTCAAGGACTTAAAGGGGGCCCTAGTGTTTGCTATGAAATTCGAGGCAGCCCAGCAAGCAACACGAAAGGACAGACACCCCATACGAGCCGTCAACGAATCGGACACGTCGAACTCAAGTGTGGAGCGGTTAGAGCGACAGATGAGAAGCTTCTTGAATAGAGTTGAGTCTTTGATGTCCCAGAAAGCAGACGGGAAGAAGACCCTTAAATGCTGGACCTGCGGTCGAGAAGGGCATCTGCAGAGAAGCTGCCGGGCACGCCAAGGCGCTGAAACTAATAAGCGCCTCCCAGAAGGAGGTGTCGGAAAACTAATTAATGGCCATCTCGTGGGGCAGAGGTTGCCAGATTTTGGAAAGCCCCACTTTCCAGTGTGTCAAATTTCGACAAAGAGTACCGGTGAGAATGGAATTTTTGTAATGGGACATGTTAACGAGCTTCCCTGCAACATGATCATCGATACAGGAGCCAATGTGTCTATCATTCGGAACGATCTGGCTCAGAAATTAAAAGAGAAACTTATCTGGACCCCGCCCCGCGTGGTGCTACAGACCGTGACGGGGGAAAAGATTGATATTCACGGAAAATTAAAAGTCAAGATCCAGTTTGGAGACACTACCTACCAACATGCTGTGTATGTCGCAGATATTGCAGACCCTTTCATTCTTGGACTGGACTTTCTAAAGGAGCATGGTTTCACTCTAGACTTCAACAAGAACGAATTACGTTCCATACACGAAGAAGTCACTATATTCAAAATTGAACACAGGACAGAATCTATTCGACAGGTAACCGCTAACGAGAATATTACCATTCCCCCAAGGACTGAAATCATAGTACCTGGATACATCGTTACCGATGTGAGTTTCAACTCTGGCCTAATTGGATCTGCGGAAAATAAAGCGAATGGATTGCTAATAGCTTCGACGCTAGTGGACCTTTCCAGAAAAACTATCCCGGTAAGAATTTGCAACGTAACTGAAAAACCTAGAGTGTTCCAGAAAGGTGAAGTGTTGGCAACCTGCAGTCCAGTAACGTGTGTCTGCAAAAGTTCGAGCTTGCTCCTATCCAACTCGCCTCAACAGTTGACTCCCGACCTTCTAGAAAATGCTGAATTGTCCCCCGAACAGAAAAGCTCCGCAGAAAGACTGTTCCAAGAATTTGAAGACGTGTTTTCTAGAAACAGTAGCGATATTGGCCATACTACAGTGACACAACACAGAATTGATACAGCAGACCATCCGCCGATTAAACAGCACCCAAGACGCTTGCCGTTTGCTAAACAGGAAGAGGTCGGAACACTACTACGAGAGATGCAGGAAAATGACATCATAGAACCGTCTTCGAGTCCGTGGGCATCTCCAATCGTCTTGGTTCGTAAGAAAGATGGCTCCACAAGATTTTGCGTGGACTATCGAAAACTTAACGACGTCACCAAGAAGGACAGCTACCCTCTTCCAAGGATAGATGACACCCTGGATACCCTTTCCGGTCATAAATGGTTCTCGACTTTAGATTTAAAGAGCGGATACTGGCAAGTGGAGATCCATCCCGAAGATAGAGAAAAAACAGCATTCACTTCCGGCCAAGGACTATGGCAGTTCAAAGTCATGCCGTTCGGGCTCTGCAATGCGCCAGCTACTTTCGAGCGCCTGATGGAGACCGTGCTAAAGGGTCTGACTTTTGAAGCTTGCCTTATTTACCTGGATGACGTCATAATAGGAGGGCGTACGTTTGAAGAACATCTTCAAAATATCCGGAAGGTGTTATCAAAATTAAGCGACGCTAACTTGAAGCTAAACCCTTCGAAATGCAAGTTCTTCCAGAAAGAAGTCAATTATCTGGGACACATCATCTCTGCAGAAGGTGTTCGTACGGACCCCGAAAAAGTGTCCGCCGTAAAGAATTGGAAACGCCCTGAAAACCTCCGTGAGCTGCGAAGCTTCCTGGGACTATGTACTTATTACCGAAAGTTTGTGAAAGGGTTCTCTAACATCGCAAGACCCTTGCACAAGCTAACAGAAAGTAAACAAAAGTTTCAGTGGACAAAAGAATGTGAAGATTCCTTCCTCCAGCTTAAAGAAGCTTTGACGTCTTCACCGATCTTAATATATCCACAACCGGACAAGCCATTTATCTTGGACACTGATGCCAGTAATGAGAGTGTCGGAGCAGTATTATCTCAGGAAATAGATGGCCAGGAACGAGTCGTAGCTTATTGGAGTAAGTGTTTATCGAAACCGGAAAGAAATTATTGTGTCACTCGAAAAGAGCTACTGGCTATTGTGAAAGCCATCGAGCATTTCCATCACTATCTCTATGGCCAAAAATTTCTTCTACGTACCGATCATGCCTCTTTAACCTGGCTAATGAATTTTAGAAATACTGAAGGCCAGGTAGCCAGATGGATACAACGGCTCAACGAGTATTACTTTGACATCAGACATCGTAAAGGCTCCTCGCATGGAAATGCTGATGCCCTTTCAAGAAGACCATGCCCAGAAAATTGTCGTCATTGTTCCAGAGTAGAGACCAAATATGACTATGCTATACGCCAGATAACAACTTCAACAGCGACGCCACCCGATCCCTGGAGTGACGAGAAAGTTCGAGAAGACCAGATGGCGGATCCTGATATTAAACCCCTTATAGAGTTTATGGAGTCTTCCAGCAATAAACCAAGTTGGCAGGACATCTCGGCTTATAGTCCTACAACTAAGCAGTATTGGGCCCTCTGGAATTCTCTACATCTCAGGAATGGTGTTCTATACCGAAAATTCGAATCAGAGGATGGAAAGACATTCAGGTGGCAATTAGTACTTCCTCGATCTCGTATCCCAGAGGTACTCAAAGAATTGCATGGCAGCCCAACAGGAGGTCATTTCGGTGTCATGAAAACTTTGCACCGAGTTCGAGAGCGATTCTTCTGGGGTAAAGTGAGAGCCGACGTGGAACAGTGGTGCAAGTCCTGTGATGCCTGTTCAGCTCGGAAGGGGCCAAAGATACGTAGCCGAGGGAAGCTGCATCGCTACAATGTTGGAGCACCCTTCGAACGTATCGCTTTCGATATCCTGGGACCTCTGCCAAGGACTGCGTCTGGTAATAAGTACCTACTTGTTGTCATGGACTACTTCACGAAATGGCCCGAAGTGTACCCCATTCCGGATCAGGAAGCCCCCACCGTAGCGGAGGCTGTAGTGCAGCACTGGATATCGAGATATGGGGTACCTCTTCAACTTCATTCCGATCAGGGAAGAAATTTCGTCTCTGCGGTATTGAAGGGGGTCTGTGAACTACTCGGAATTGACAAGACCAAGACCACACCTTTGCACCCACAGTCAGATGGCATGGTGGAGAGGTTTAATCGTACCATCCTGAATAACCTCTCACTGATGGTCTCCAAGAACCAACAAGACTGGGACCAGAAAGTTCCTCTCTTTCTGCTAGCGTACCGCAGCGCCGTTCACGAGACTACCGGATATTCACCATCCCAGATGCTTTTTGGCCGAGATCTTCGTCTCCCTTGTGACCTGCTGTTTGGTCGCCCTCCGGATACACCTTCATCGCCTGAGGAGTACGTGCAGAATCTCCAGGCACGTTTTGAAGATGTACACAATTTGGCTCGAGAACGGATCAACCTGAGGACGGAGAAGATGAAGACTCGGTACGACACAAAAGCCACAGGACATCAATTCAAGGAAGGTGACAAGGTGTGGTTCTACAACCCGACTCGACGCAAAGGACTTTCTCCTAAGCTACAATCGCATTGGGACGGTCCTTATACAATTTTAAAGATAATAAACGACGTCGTAATCCGGATCCGTAAGTCAACGAATTCGAAGCCTAGAGTCGTTCATTACGACAGGCTTGCTCCATATTATGGCCATAATTCTTAGTGTGTCAATTATCGTGTAATTTATTTTGACCATGGTCTTGTATAAATAAGTTAGTGTGTAAATAATCTTGTAAATAATTTTGTTTATTGTTTTGTAAGTGTTTATTTTGTACTATGCATTAGGTGTTTATTTTGTACTATGTATTACATGTTATTATTGCATATTCATTTAGTTGTTTTTAATCAATTGCTTTATTATTATGTTAACGTTTGATGAAGGGTTGTACTGCCCGGGACGTGCAGTTCTTGAGAGGGGGCAATGTTACGAATTTAGTCTTATTCTAATTGTTTCTACTCATTTGTGTTCATTTCTACAGTTTAATTTGTCGTATCTAATGTGATTTCAACCCTGTTTACCTGTAATATCATTTCCACTGCATTGCACGGCCCCCATGCTTTAACATTGGTTTAAATGGTAAACTCGCCAAATATTGCAGCTAGCGCCAAGTTGGCGACGGATTTGGCGACTTAATTTTTGGCGCCAAATTTGGCGATATATCGCCAAATGTGGGCGATAAGCTTGGCGACCATGGCAACCCTGCTCCTAATAACCCTGTCTGGCAACCCTATCGCGGTATTGTAACACTATTGTATTGAATGTATTACTGTATTGAGCTTTTCTCGTACGCTCCGGATTTTTCTAGACCTTTCTATTTCTAGATTATTCTGGCAAGTGCAAGAGGTTTCTGACCGAAAGGTATAAAAGGGCCCGGGCCGGCTAGTCAGTTAGTCAGATCTCAGCTTTCATGCAAGTGATACCTCTCTGCTAGAGAGAGAGAGAGACGATTGCATAGTGCGTGTGTTATTGCTTTTATTGAGTTATTATTTTTGTGCTGAGTGTTTACTATTGCTTTTGTTAGTGTATTACATCTGTGTTATCAGTATTTTCATCGATTGTACGTGACTTTCTCGAACTGTTCTACAATTTGTGGAGGACTGTTTTGGCCAAGAATAAAATTGTTTTGGATCCCGCTCTTCGGCTTCAATCATTTCGAACCCCCGAAAACGCAACAATACAATTATAAATTAATTTGGTCAGGTAGCTTGTCAAATAAGATATTGAGAAGTCTGTAAGACAAACAAAATTTGTGTTAAATGTAGAAATACATATGTTGGAAATATGCTATTTAAAACACCACAATTTGTGTAAAAAAAATGAACTGAAAATGCATAAATGTAAATAAAACTTCTCTAAACAGAAAAAATATATATTTTGTTGACTTCCCCCCGAAAAAAAGAAAATATCATTCTATACTAAAATGAAGCGGTTATTTAACCATTTACAGTAGGAAGTGTGAAATGACGGTAGGTTTAGTGGTAATACAATAAGGGATATCCTAAGTGTTTTTATAGTCCTCATTTTAAATGCCGATTTTTTTACTAATTATGTATAAAGTATGAGAACAAAAGAAAGGAAGTACAAAATAAAATTAAATCTATGCCTGTACAATATTTATTCTGGAAGGATTTGTGAAGCTTTCCATTTTGTCAACCCTATAAATCTCAAGGAGAGCCTTACGTGCCACTTTTGTTTATTTACGTTTTAACAATGGATTATAAACGAATTAAAACATTTTTTTAAATAGTGTACTATAGAATAAAAGAAATTCAAATTTCCTTAATTGTTAAATAAAATTGCACTCCTTTGGGAAACAAAATATTCCCGTCTTTTAAGCTTTTGTAAACCTAGAATGAAATTTTATCGGTAAATATTCATTTTAATTTCAGCTCTGACTTTCGATAATAAATTTTTTTTCGTATATATTCCTTAGTAACTCCTGGAGTTATACACATCTCGTTTATTACTACAAAATACTAGCATATCATGAAAATAATTTTAAGCCGTAATTATCTTTTTATCCAGAATAATACACCTATTTGGTGACCAAGTGGTACCGTTCGCGCTTTCACACCACAGGTCCGGGGTTCTATCCTCGGCCTTACAAGGTCGACTCAGCCTTTCATCCTTTAGTTGGTTGATAATTGAATATCAAGCTTGCTGGGGGACTAAAACACTGGGAGTTTCGCTTCATTCTGACCACCTGATCGGGATATCTACTCATGCACCTCAGCGCCCAATGGTCTCGTATACTGATATGGGCACAATAGGCTTTGGCCCTCATGGGCTGTTGCGCTACTGAGTTTGAGTTTGTAATACACCTATTCACTTGAGTAGTGTTTGATTTGATTTACGTTGTTCTGTGACTCAACACGAGAGCTATTTACGACGTACCTTGAAATTTTGAACCATGGTCAGGTGACGAGGATGACCTTAGAACTGGTTCTTCCTTCTCCTCTACACCGACGGGAAAACCGAGCTACGACAGATTTAACGTGCATCAGCCCTTCTATACGGCGAGTCTTCAGTGACACTAGGTTTTGAACCCCCAACTCGACAGCACTGTCCACGAGTCCGTGACCATGACCCCTCAGTTATCGTGGTCACTTAAGTAGTATATTAGTATTTGCTTAATGACACTCAGAGTATATTTTAATCAAAATGTTCTCTTTCGAAAATGCAAATTTATTCAAGATATTTCTACACTCGTATTCTGTTTTGAAAAGCATAACTCTTTGGTATTACTACTATATTATTATTAGATTTAAGTTTTGTGCTATTTTATCAAGCTTTTGTTTGCATTTTTTTTACATAATTTTGACTCATAAATGTGTCTAATATTATCTAGTATAGAAATCTTACCTTCTATATAAAGTCGTTATTTTTAGAGACACTACAAAAAATGAATTCCCGGCAAAACTAATTTCTAAAGCGTACAATTCATTTAAATATACAATGAAAATGCGTCTCACCTATGGTTCTTCCATGGTTATATTCAAATTTCCTAAAATACTGGGTGGTTATAATTAAAGTTACATTATTCCGAGACCTGTATAACTTGTTCCGCTTATCGGATTTTGATGAAACTTGGAATATATGCTCCATGTATGGACCATAGAGAAAAGATTTCTGTTATAAAAAAAATGAGTACACATTTTGACCACCAGGTGGCTTTTATCGAATATTCCTTATGCAAACCCGTAAAAACTCTATATAAACTTGCAGTCATAGACAGGGAATCATTCAGCACGCGTTTGTTATCGTTAATCATTTCTGTTTTAAAGGAACGATAATGTTTGCAAACCACCATCTTTATGCAAGATGGAGCAACTCCTCACATTGGGCACCAAGTCAAAGCACTGCTTAGTGCTAACTTTGGCGATAATCGTGATTATCCAGATATTTTCCGGATGCATGGCCTTCTCTCTCACCCGACTTAAATCTCTGGGATTTCTGGTTGTGGGAATTTCTGGAAGACCATGTTTGTAGAGGAGGAATTAGGACTTTAACTGATTTGAAAGCTAGCATTATACGTCATGTGGCTGAAACCCCTCGTGAGTTGCTTCGCGCTATCATTGAAATCGCTATAATGTGCTCTCAACACATTATTGATGTCAATGAGCACATACTGAGCATATACTCACAAACAGAGCATTATGAATAAATTTTAACGATTCGAACATATTTTGTGTCCTTTTATGGGCACCACATTTCCCCCTAGGGGGTCAAAATTTGAACTATTATTTATTGCAGAAACCTTTTCCCCCATGGTCTGTATAGCACATATTTCAAGTTTCATCAAAATCCGATTAGTAGAGCGTGTTCTATAGGCCTCTGAATAGTGTAACTTTAATTATAACCACCCGGTACTTCAGGAAACCTCAAAGATTGAAATGATTACGAGAAATCCATCTATTTAATCATTTTTTTTTTAAAAAAAATACTGTTTAAAATATCTTATGTTGCCCATTTACTATCCAGGGAAATTTTTTTTGGTGACGGACCTCGTAATTTTGAATCTCCTTCAAGAGACGAGGACCACATCTGAGCTGGTACCTCCCTCTACTAATTACCACACCACACCAATGGAAGGACATTGAACCTCGAGAGATTTAACGTGCATCGGCCTCCTTTACACTGCAGGCCGCCAGTGGCACTCCGGCCGTGAGTTCATGACCATAACCATTGGGACACTGAGGCCCCATATACATATCTTTTTAAAAGGCTGTTTTACGAAATGAATATTATACACATTATGTGTGCAATCAATATAACTAACTAATCATTCATACTATTTACTTTATTTCTAATGCAAACAAGAATTAACCATCCCCTTAATCTTGTTTTATTTTTTATCTCAGAGCCGCATGTAATACACATATTTTGACATACTTATATTAACATTTGTACTTATTATAAATGATAAAGGAGCAAAACTTTTTTGTAAAATATTGGATCATTGATGCGCCTACAAATATCAAATGAATATTTCGTATACTTCAGTGTCTACCTTTTTCACTATAGTTAAAACTGTTTCATGATATATCATACACAGAGAGAGATATCACGTTTTACCATTGTGTTCTAGAAATTAAGCAATTTTTAGTATTAGCTAAAAAACGCTAAGTATTTATTTATTACTGTAGCTTGTGCGGTGTTATTTTCTAATTTCCTCACCGATTAATTATTTTTCATTGATTAAATTCCTTTTAACGAATCATTAGAGACATTATTGAATATGTTTTAAATCAGCAGTTCTTAAACTTATGATACCCATGGCTCCCTTTACACTTTAGCCAGACATCGCGAACCCCTATGAAAAAAAATTGTGACCCCCTTCCACCTCCTCCCTGACTCCCAACACATTACTGAGTGATTTAAAGGTTCCTCAATAGTCCGAGCACTCGCGACGCTAGTTCTGAATGGGCCCAGTATCAAAACTGCTTTAGAGCCCTTTCTTAGAAATGAAAGGCTTGGTTAGGGGTACTGTAGTTACCAGTACCGCACACAGGAATTTTTCAAGGGGGTCCGGGATCGAAAGTTTACCATTCTAGTATCATGCATCTTTTGATTTTGCAGATTTTCGGGAACAAAACACAGTAAAAACTAATTATTGAATAAATAATTAGCATTAATAAAACTAATCATTAATAACAAATACTTAATTAAACTTTACGAACTATATACTTAGAATTATAATCAATCGGAAAAAAATCAAGGGCTTTGGGGGATCCGAACCCCCAGGACCCCCCCCCCTTTGTGTGCGCCACTGGTAGTTAGTTATACATGTTGGGGCCCCGTATCATTGATACGGCTAATAGGGTGGTAACTACGCCTCTGAGTCTGAGACTGCATCTGCTGTTCATACAGACTTTTTTAACACTTCTTTTTTTTTCTTTGAGAAAACCGTGAACCTCTGATTATATATTTATACAAAAATATTACAAAATATTAGTTTAAAATAAGTAAAAAATGTAGTCGCAATTCTGTAAGGAAATCAAAATGGATGCAATCGTTATATTTGGCGCGCTATGTGAATTCAGTTCTTAATCTTTGCACATGTGCACTACTATATATATATTTATAAATATTACCTTTTAGTAATGGCTATGTAGTTGCAAACAATAAAAAAATTGAATTAATATTCTTGATCGAAATACATGTTCTAGTAAACATTTTTATTGGGCACAAATTAGTGATCTAGCCTAAGATGACACAACTTTCAATTTTTCCACAATGTCTTTCAGAGTCTGTAAAATATGGAAATCTTAGTATTAGATGAGAGACCTTCGCCGGGACCTCCAAAAAAAAGTGCTGTGGGCACCCGGGGGTCCATGGATCACAGTTTAAAAGCCACTGCTTTAAAATTATTATTCAAAAAATTGAATTTAGAGTAAATTTATTAATAAGCACCTCTCATATACATTTTTTAAAAAATACTTCCTTCGAAAACAGGAATAATATATTGAAATAGGTTAGGAATTTTTTTAAAAAAATTCTTTAAAATTTTGATTTTAAAACTGTCATTTTCAGCGTTAGATTTTTTTGTAGAATAATGCGCATTGTTTTGATTCCAGAAAAGAATTATCCTAAAAATCCGTAAATGGAAGTTTTTTTCATTATGAATAAATTTCCTTCTCACATCAATTCAGTTAAAAAAAATGTTTCTTCAAACTCTCCTTCGCGCTAAAATTTATTATTTCAGTGGCTGAGTATTTTAAAGCTTTATGCGTTACTTATTTTAGCAATAACAACACAAAAATACTATTGAATGCAGAAAATATATTCTCAGCATGAAAAGAATTTAAAATCCTCAAAAAATCATGCATAATTTTAAAAGTAAGGGCCTTTTTGATTTGTTTTCGTTTGTTCGAATACTACAAGTAACTTTGAGGATCCTGCTTATAATTTTTTTTCCTTCTTGTAAGATATAACAAATGCTAAAATGATTCATTCAAATCCTTTACAGACGCGAAATGGTGCTAAATTTTTGGAACAAACCACCCACTCGCGAAAACGGATGTTCAAAAATAGACCAATCTAGCTTTTTTTTTTTCTAAAAAATTTTTTAACAGTTCTCTTAAATGGTAATCTATTACGTCATTGTTGATTCCACAGGTATTCGTTTTGGCGATCATCGGGATGTTTTATAAGTCTATGTAGACAGAGATTGGATGAGAATTAGGGGAAAAATTGGCGTTGGCGACGTAGTACTCTTTAAATAAAGCAACCCTTAGCAGTCAGACAAGTTTCAACTTCACGTGCGATTGTTTGCTGGTGGTTCCTAAAATTCGTTCCGTTTTGCAGACGCGGCTAACTGCTGGCGGTTCTGAAGAAAGTAAGTTTGAGTTATATATATTGAACATTTTAATTGCCAAAAGTTTTTGATCTTTTTTTGAGGCAAATAAACGTTTGAATATAGTATTATTCGTATTAAAGAGGATATTGTTTTTGCAAAATAGAACAGAAATAATAAATTATATTGTTTTAGAATCTATCAATGATTGACAGGTTCCAAACGTGTCTTTTTAAAACGACCGGTCAACTGCAACGTGGGTTGTTTGATTTCCTATTGTTTAAAAATAGATTTTCCGCTATTGTTTCTATTCCATGATGTATGAAGTAGCTTTTTTTTTCTCCCCTTTAAAATTTTCGATTGAATTTTTGACTGCTGCCATAAAAAAGAAAGAGAAATACTGGTTGTTAAAATTTAATTGATGGCCTAGTTTCAAATTTTCGTATTTATTAAATTTTTTTAAAAATTTAACATGGTTAGGAAGTGTAATACACTTATTAGCTACATGTGCTATCCTGAATTTTTAAGTAGTCTTCATTTTATTTTGAAATCCATTCTTTACTGATAAAAAAAAAAAAAAAAAAAAAAAAGTGCATGTAGTATTTGCCTTCAATAATTTTGCATAAATGTGGTTGCCTTTTCGCACTTTCACTTTGCATTTTGAACTCTTGTCTGTTTTAAATGCATGTTGATAACACTAGAAAAAATTTTAGTGAAATCGAACTTTTATTTTAATCTCTTGAATCCATTTAAATTTTACCTTGGGTTTATTTCTTAGCTAAATAACTTCACAATAAAACTAACTCCTATCAATCTCTTATTAAGTGGGTTTTCGGTCGTTGGCGCTTTCAATCATCGTATTGTAATTTAAACAAGTTCGTCATTTTTGGAGACTGCCATTCAATTTCACCAAAACTGATTCTAGTCAAAATTTAGTGTTTATGTAATGCATTAAAAACATAAGCTAATTTATTTTTGGACGAATATTTTTGGCTTTCTTTTAATTTAGTTCTAAAAAATCTAAATGACTTCCCAATATTTTCCTGAATGTGTCTTAATTTATTCTTCTTTGGTATCAAGTTTATTTAAATCTGATTTTGTTAATTTTATGATCCAAAATGTGTATGAAACTCTAACCCAGCTAATTGTTTTCGATGTTTCTTTGTATTTATAAAAAGTGATTGCTTAGCAAAACTTTGTCAAATGGTGTATTAACAGACTGTTAATCGATACCTGATGGCTATATTCCCCCGATCGATTTTGCTAATGAATTTTTTTTAAAAAAAAAAAGGAAATCTCTAATGTTAATTGTTATTTAGATGACTACGAAACTAAATGTAATGTGTTGTGAAATGAGCAGTTACAAAAAAGACTACGGGAAAAATCGAATTGCATTATTCGTCATTTTATAAACACGCTGAGTATTCAAAAACTTGTATACATTTTTCTCGTGAACTGAAACATTGGAACCATTTATCATTTTGAAAGAGTACCATTTGCTCCTCTTTCTCGCAATGTATGGCATGTTTATGATCTTTAGTTCAGCCTGCATTGTTGCAGTAGTATAGTGAGTTCTAGTCCCGATGCCACTAATGACCGACTAGCACAAACCTTCATAGAATTTCTAACTTTCAATGCATGAATATTAAAGTAAAGGTCATTTACTTACTTTATCGCTTGGGTTATATGAATTTTTCAAATTTCGTCCATTTAACAAGCCCATATACTTCCAGAATTCTAATCTAAAAAAATGGTCATAGGATTCCATACTTTTGTACGATTTCTGTTATCCTTTTATGCATGTAATGGAAAAAATTAGAAAATATAATAATGTAATCTTCAGCACAAATTTTTTATCTTACTCGTATGCTTTCAAAACATGAATATTCCACAACCAGAAGGAAACGTAAGTTCTAGCATGTTAAAAATAATTATATCTATAGCGTTTCATTAACTATTATTTTGGGTGAATCCTTTGAACGTTGTAATCTTCCACGAAGCGGCTTTCGTGTTAACTGAAGCATTTCTAGACATGGCTTTGGAGAACAAAATGAATATTAAATTAAAAACGAGAAGTGAAATAAAATGAATTCTTTTAAAACATTTTGAAAGCTTTTCTGAAGCTAACTTCAAATATAAAATCTTATAAATACAAACTGTAAATTTTAATAAAGTGATAGATCTATCAATTCTTTTCTCGATTCTGACAATATAATTCATTGCTTCGAATAACTATAGGATCATCTACTTAAATTTGTTGATGATTGCATTTTCATCCGATAAGTTTCTGGGCATTATAATTTGTTTAATCTCCCACCATGGTAACAAATGCTTTTTAAAAAAAATGTTTGTTGTGGACTTAACTAAGATATCACCTGATACTTGCAGAGGGGAAGAAAAACACTCGAATCAAACTTGTATTCAATCTGGTTTACATTAGGATTTTCACGTTAGCGATTCTCGGCATGTTCTTGTTGCTTTTATTCTAAAATTGGGTCACGCCGTTTCATTTTTCACTGTTACACAATATCTTGTACTGAACTCTAGAATAGCTATATCCATTGACTAATCTTGAATGACGTTTTAGACATTCAGGGAATACGAAATGTCTCCTACAGTTTTGTTTTATTTCACATACAAGTCTTAAATTTTTAACTCTATTTTCCATATTTTTCGCAATGTGAACATTGATAATATTTTCTTTCTAAACAATTTTTACTTGGAATGATCTAATAAACTTCTGAAATACAGTACCACTGTGAGGACCCGCCGTGTTGAGAGGCTGACATCGAGACACCAAGTCCTCGCGCTGGTGCGGTGTCTGGAAGTTTGGAAAGTGGTGGTCCAACTCTGGTGTTCTAGTCACTTTGCAAAGATTCAAAACTACGCGGTCCGTATCAAATAGCTCTCGCGCAGCTTTTAAGTGCGTGGTAAATCTCCAAAATCGAATACGATACGTGTAATTTTAGTTGAATTATATATTCAGAGAGAGAGGCAAGTGGATTGGTTTTGCTCATAGTAACTGCAACGTGCATTCTTAAAAATGTATGCGTGCCATAAATTTTATTTGCAAATTAATTGAATGAGGGGGAGATTTGCTTTAGAATCGCTATTAATGGAATAGTTGGAACTATCGTCTACTTTTTGCCGAACATTTTATTCGGAAATTTTTCTACCCTTTTGATGCTAAAATCTTGTTTCACGACTCTGTAATTCCAATTATATTGCATTTTTACTCTTTTTAAAACAAATGGAAATGAAAGTTTCACAATAGCACTAAACCAGCTGTTTATCGCGAAATTAATTTAGATACAAAATAAAAAATACAGACTGTGTGCATACAAAACAGAATTGAATTGAACCAATGCATTTACCTTTCAAGTGTGCTTTAATATCTTTTTAAAGTGCTAGAAATTTGGATTCCTTTATTAAGCTTAATATCAATTTTCTTTGGTACTTTAATATTATAGTAGCCGAAAGTTCGTGGTCGCAAACTCGTGGACGGCATTATTAAGTACTGGTCTGAGTCGGGGACGCCTTAAGGCATGAGTCAACCGTGCCCAGGGCCTCGCTCTCAGTGGAAGGCCTCGTTTCTTTCTAGACTCTGCCGTAATAACTTCATTATATAGATAATTTTAATGTGGTCAAATATTATACCCGTACATATTTTTCAAAAACTCGGGGAATTTCAAACTGCATGTCGACTGGCAAAGGTGGCAAGACTGAATTACTATTTGATGACCGTTGTCCATATCTAGACCTAATATCATAATCAATCATTCAACTGATTTAGTTGAAATGCGGTTATCGGTCGATCCGGTTTCTGCTTGGGACTTAGATTGCGAGTCGTGCATATTTATTAGTTTCAAATTCAGTGACTGATTTAGGCGTGGGTCCACGAGGCCCGGACTCGTGGCGGCAAATTTTGGGGGCGCCAAAATTTGAAATCTGTTTTATCAACTGTAAGACTGAATTTTTATGCTGATTTATTGCTTTGACAATCTCAAGATGTCAATATTAAAAGTGTAGCTGTCTTTTAAAAATAATTAATCGTGTAAGTAGTAAAAATTTAAAATGTAACAAAAATGCGTATATTTAATTAATACCAAAATTCAATACCTAAGTTTAAATCGAATCCATTATTGCTATTCGTATTATATATATATATATAAAGGGCGTCAAATTAACTTGGGCATAGGGGCCTTCAAACCTAAATCATTGTTCAAATTACAATTTGAATGAGTATTTGACAATACTTGCTCTGTACTGTCTAATTTTCCATGTCTCGTGTAGGCCCTAAGTTTGCATAAGAGTCCAAGGTCTCAAAGAGTCTTAAGACGTCTCTAATCCGAGTAATTAGTTTCGAAAATCCGCCGTGTAAAAGGAGCTATGCAAGTTGTAAATCTATCTTAGTTTAAAATCCTTGATCTTTGAAGCCCTCGTGTACCTTCAAAGAGCGCAGTTAATAAACGACATTAGATTATTAACATCCAAGTTATTAATCTATTCAAAATAAAATGGAATGCAACATTTAGTCTCAATATCATAACTAGAACAATCGACTCGGTCGCTACAAGGATTTCTGTTTGATTTTTTCTTCAACGTATTCATAGGGAAGAGAACGGATTATACATAATCATTTAAATTCTTTGGTGGAGCGTTGTAAAGAGTATCGTACCAATTTTAATTCTCATACAGAGGTCAAATAAAAAAAAAAGTAGGAATCGCGAAATCTTGTAAATTTAATGTTCTTCGTTCGGTGAAGAATTTGTCAAAATCGAATTGGGAAAATTGTTGATCGTGGTTATATTTTCTAAAGCTCTTTTCATTAACGTCGCTCTTAACAAAAGTAGCAAGCCCACACCTTCAGATTCTTAATTTGTGAATAACTTTGAGCAAAATTGTCCCAGGTTATTCGTCCTTAAGACTGTACGGTCTAGTGGAGATGCTTGTAATGGGAAATTGACTTTGATGTTTCTTGATATTGATTTAAAGTGAAGCTCTGTTGCACCATCCCAGTGTTAACAAATAGTTCAGTTCGTTTTTGAATTATCCCAAGTTATTATCTTTTCAACTCGTACTTCCTTCTTAAAATTAACGTGGAGACAACTTGTGTTCTTCAACTATTGTGTTTCTGCTTTAATGGTCTTCAGTAGGCTTACCATTGAATAAGGATCCTTTTGAAGAAATTACAAGCGACGAACCATGGTCTACACAGTCATAGATTCCAGAAAAAAATTTGTCGGTCAACATCAAGAGCATATCCGAAATGCAATCATTTGGAATAATGTAGATTTTAACTTGTTGGTTGAAAATAATATAAAGAATAGAATATCTATTTCACATGCAATTACAAACCTGATAGTATAGTTAACTTAACTCCGTGGCGCGACAGCCCATGAGGACAAAGGCCTACTGTGCCCAACTCAGTATATGCGACCTGGGGGGCTGAGTTGCACGAGCAGATGTTCCGGTCAGGTGTGTCAGTCTGACGCGAAAACCCCAGTATTAAGTTCCCACACAAGCTTGGTACTTATTTATCGACGCACTATATGGATGAAAGGCAGAGTCAACCTTGCCCAGCCCGGGGTTTGAACCTCGAACCTGTGGCATGGAAGCGCGATGTACTAACCACTCAGCCAGTGGTAAGTGCATCGCGACCAACTATTAACTAAAAAAATTAGACATCATTTAAGATGGAGTTTACTGTTTGCATACAGATGTATGAATTTCATATTTTATCCTTTTTTGTTCCTCTTTTTACTTGCTTTAGCAAATGTCTTTCTTGTGAGTTGTATTTTTACGCTATTGAATTTGAGTTGTATTCAAAGGTAGTACTCTAAATGTTGTGTCCTTTCCGAAGAGAAGGAATGAAAGTTGCCAGAGCCTGGGACAGGTTGGACTCCTTTATGATAGATGGTGACACCATCTATCTCCACCTCCGCAATTTATGCATGGAACTGGATGGGAGGGAAATATTCTCCAGCCCCTGCACTCGTGGTTTCTGCTGCGACCGCCCACAAGACTTTCGGACCAACTGATTTAACGAGCACTTACTCGGAGGGTATTTGGTGGCATCGAACCCAGGTCTTCCGGTCTGGAGTCCGATGCTCTAACCACTAGGCTACCCACGGCCCAAGTATTCTAAATGTAATAAAAATGGAATTTTTTTCTCGTACATTGTGTACACTTGAATTTAAAATTGAATTAAATTTGGCTTTTTAACTATTTAAGTTTATATAATGTACAGTATAGTACATAATTTATAGTCGGATAGGCATCTTAAATCGAAAGATTCTACGTTCCATTAAGTTTATAAATGGAAATTATTTAATTTTTAAAAAAGAATTAAACTGGCCCATAAAAGAGATAGAACTAAAGCTAACTAGTTATCATAAAGGAAATTTAACTTTATGCCAAACTTCGAATTTTTATGAATCTCTTACAGCAGAATATTAAACTAGACTTGTAAACAGGATTTTATTCTCGGCTTTGGCTGACGTAAGCGCATAAACCAGACTCAATTATATTTGTGAATGAAAACTAATTCAGTCATTTCTTGATTTATTTAACGATTTCCTGCAAACGTCGAACTGCAACACCTTAGTAGGCCGAACTGCGGTTGGGTAGCCTAAGGGTTTTAGAGCCTAAGGATTGTTCGAGACTAGACACGATTAAATTAGATAATTAGCGCCAGTTATACAATGAGATGAAGATCATGTGGTATAGTGAGAGTTTTTCAGTAATAGAGTCACCAAGCTTTAATGTGAAAAAGTAAGGAATGAATTGCTAGTTCTTGTAAGATTTTTGTCGTTTGATTTGTAAAATCTAATATATTAACATTTTATGTTGTCTCTCTAGGCAATTTTGGAACAAAGATCACTGTTTTTGTCCAGCATAAAGAGAAATTATTTTAATAACTTAAACCTCTTAATATTCTTGCTTTCGGTTATATTCATGAAATTAATATTTCATTTACCGTATATAACCTAGATTGTAGATTTGGAGTTTTCCCACCAAATAAACCGATCGAGAGGATTAATTCATGTTAAATCGGGACATAAATTAAAATATTCGTGTGATGTAGGAATCCTGCAAGTAAGCTCAGTTTCCAGTTCGAAATTACAAGGCTTATAGCCCATTATGACACTTCAGCTCGAATTTATAATCGGCAAATTTTTAAAAATTTACTTCCGCATGAATAATTTGAGTATTAAAAACGTTGAATTTCTGCTCTCCCAGATGTTCTTATTTTGGAAAGTACCTCAAGAATATTCTCGGCATTAGGAGGGTTAAAGAAATTTAATTTCCTTTCGTTGTTTCTATTGCCACCTGTCTGTTTCCCACGAAATTCTTAGAGGCAAGGGGTTGGATGTACGGCTTTTGTTATCCGTAGCTTTGAGCACCATGCTGGTGACAGAACGATTTTGCTCGGTTCTACTTCAATTTCGTGGAAGAACAATCTGAAGATAGACAGGGGCCTGCCATTTCTTTTCCTTCCAACCTCGCGAGAGGACTTGCGGCTTGACGGCTATTTAGAATACCTGCATGCCGCAAAGGCACTATACATTTACAAACATCCATGCCTTCTCCGGGATTCGAACCTAAGCCCTACGGCACAGCAATCAGCGTCACTAACAATTATCCCTGAATGAATGAATATTAACTTCAAACTGTTCAGCTACACGACGGCGTTTGGCGACGGACCACGTTATTTTGAACCATAGTCAAGTGACGTGGACGACACCTGAGCTAGCACCCCTCTCCCAACTACCACGCCAACAGGAGGACGTTTGAGCTCTCGAGACTTAACGTGCATCTCTGCCCTACACGGCTGGTCTCTAGTGGTACTGTGCTCGAACTCATGACATGCCTGCCATGATCCGATACATTAACCCTTGGGCTACCACAGCCCCCTTCAATTACCCCTGATTGGCGGCAAGTTTTATCTTCTAATTCCACGGTTCTTAAACTGTGGTCCTTGTAGTCTCTCGTGTAACGTTGAGATTTCCCTCTTTAACAGATTCTGAAAAGCCTCATGGGGAAAAATTAAAAAATGAGCCCTACTAGACTAAGATTACTAAATTGTCCCCAATGAAGAAACTCTACTAGAACTTGTATTCTGATCAAGAATATTAAGTAGGAGAGGAATGTTCAAAAAAGACTCTTGGGAGGAGAGGTTGTCCACAATGTCACCCCGATTCATAAAAGAGGGCCGCTGCGATCGAAATTTTAAGAACCGCTGTTCTAAATGAATTTGTGGTCGCGGTAGCCAAGTGGTCAAGGTATCGGATCATGGCTGACCTTGTCAAGAGTTCGAACCCAGTACCACTCAAGACCCGCCGTATAGGGCAGCAATGCACGTTAAATCTGTCGAGAGCTCAAACGTTCTCCCGTTGGTGTGGTAGTTAGAAGAGGAGGCAGCTCAGGTGTCATCCACGTCACTTGACCATGGTTCAAAACTACCAAAAGCCCTCGTGTAGCTGAACAGTGCGACGTTAATGTTCACTCACTCATTCTAAATGAATTTACCAATCTTTTGAGTAGTCACGGTAGTTGAAGGAACATAGTCATATTAGACTTGACATCACTGAAGACCCGTGGTGAAGAGGGCTGATATTTTAAATTTGTCGGGCACTCGCATTGAAGGAAAGTGGAAGTTCGGAGAGTTATGTTCCAGCTCGGACGTGGTTCTCGTCTCTTACTCGGGTTTAAAATGAAGAGGCCCGTTGCTAGCAGCTTTCTTTACATTGAGACATCAAACTCGAATCCTTGTATAAGACTGAGAATAAAGTCCAGTTAAATATAATTGTTTGAGCATATTCAGTCTATAAGCTAAATGGCCTCGATAACAAAAATCATGGTCGCGAAAACATAACCGGTGTCTGTGGAATTTTAAGTTAGAATCCTAGTGGCGCTAAAGACTCGCAAGCTCTGAATTTCGACATATTTAACGTACATCATCGCGTTAGGGTGGAGTGAAAGCTTAAGGAATGGGGTGTGCTTGTTCAGTTGTACTATTAATTACTTGACCGCCGTTAAAGAATACGAGGTCCGTTGCCAGTAGCCACGTGTTACTAAATAGTTTTAGTAATCAATCAAACCCACAACTTTCGTCTTTACTTGAGAGTAAGACGATAAACTGAGAAAACAATTTTTGGAAAGTAAATTTAATAGAATGTATATTCTGCAGTTTAACTTCTAGCATTAATATCTGTATAGGAAGTAGGATAAACATTATCCTAAAATCTATTTGATAAATTCTTCCTTTGGCGTGGGGATGAAGGAAACAAAGAATAAAGTGGCGAAATAAGTTCTGGATAATAAATTCTTACCAAAGGGTCCGAAGAAAACCTTATTTCAAGGAGAAAATGGCTTTTTATAGTGCATTTCTGTCGTTTGCGAGAAATAAAACTGCGTAGAGATTAGGCAATCCAGATTTCCCTAAATGGAGGTTCGTTTTATTGTGAATCTAAAATTGCTTCAAGGGACTATTTAATCATATTTTCACCATAACACAACAATGAAAATTGGCACAACTAATTAGTCGACAGAAACTTCAAAATAAACTTCAGTGTGTTGGTTCTTCTCAACATATGTTAAATCAAGATTATGGAGTTAACGAGAATTTAAGTTCCATAATAAACTATATACTGTGCCATATTCTGTTTATAAATGATTGTATGAAAATGTAGGTGTAGGGGAAATAAAATAGTCTAGGGGAAAATCCCCCTCCCCTTTCCTGTCTTTCGTTCTAAAGAAATCTTATACATATTGATCCAGTCGTTTTTCTGAATTTTAGTGTCTAATAACACGGTTCATTGAAAGATTCCAGAAGATGCTTTCATTACAGTATGTTTAAAAAGTCTCTTACAGATTTAATAGAGAACCCAGTTCGTTTAGCTTCCTGTATAGGTGGCCGCGGTAGCCTAGTGGTCAAAGTATCGGATCGTGGCTGGCTTGTAAAGAGTTCGAGCCCAGTACCACTAAAGACCCGCCGTGTAGGGGAGCGATACACGTTAAATCTCGAGAGCTCAAACGCCCTCCCGTTTGTGTGGTAGTTTAGAGAGGGGATGCTAGCACAGGTGTCGTTCTCATCATTTGATTGTTTCAAAATTACGACGTCCGTCGCCAAAAGCCTTCGTGTAGCTAAACAGTGCTACGTTAATATTTACTCGCTCGCTTTCTGTGTAATATAAATCGATAAATACGATTATAGTATCTCCCATGATATTACTATTCAGAAACTTTTTTAAAAAAGCCCTCTTGGAATTTTGAGGGACCTTGAACTTCCGTATTTTCCATTTGTTTCTAAATGCTGCACACTATAAATGGGTTTCAATATTGGTTCCTTCTATATAGAAAGTGTAAATGGACACGGCGAAAGTCTCGCGAGTAATTGGGGTTTCTTTCAAGGTTAAATATTTAACTTGATTTGCTTGTGTATTAAATATAGGAGTGGCTTTTTTATTAAAAAGGAATCTAACTATATCCACCGTAAAAGTTGCAAATACTTCGAAATGGGGCTTTTATTCCATTCGCCTGTTTATTGAATTATAAAACAGCTTACAGAAAAATAAACCTCTTACAAAGCTAATGTGTGGTGAAATTTATAGATCACGGTAGCCTAGTGGTCAGGGATACGGATTCGTAAGCGGCATGTCATGAGTTCGAGTTCTAATGCCAATGGGAAAAACCCTGTCGTATAGGGATCTAATGCATGTTAAATCTGTCGAGGCTCTAAGTTCTCCCGTTAGTGTGGGAGTTCATAGGAGTTTTAGATCTGGTGCAGTCTTCGTCGCTTAGCCATGGATCGGAAATTATAAGGCCTGTTACCAATGGCCTTAGTGTTGCTCTACGGTGAGACTCTAATAAGCTCTCGGCCCTCTTGGCGCAATTTAACCCAAATCGGCTCTTGTGCCATTTAATCCTGCACTCAGTAACTAAGCTAATTCAACAAAATATTTGAAAGAGTTAGGAAAAATAGACGTTTCTCTGAGCTCTAAAAAATGTGTTGAATTCAATCTACTTTCCCTCAACTTCACCAGAAATTGTTCGGTTAGTATCAGGAACGGTTGATTTTCAATACTATTCTATAAAGAAAATTTGTACCCAAGGAGCAAAATTCAGACGCCTCAAAATAAAGGACAATTATTCCAGTACCTTAAAGTGGCCGCGGTAGCAGAGTGGTATGGGTATCGGATCGTCGCTGGCTTTGTCGCGAGTTCGAGCCCATTACCACTAAAGACTCGCCATGTAGGGTAGCGATGCACGCTAAATATGTCGACAGCTGAAACGTCCTCTTGTTGGTGTTGTAGTTAGGAGAAGGGGATGCCAGCTTGGGTATCGCCCACGTCACTGGACCATGGCTCAAAATTACATGGTCCGTCGCCAAAAGCCCTCGTGTAGCTGAACAGTGTGACGTTAATATTCTCTCACTCCAGTATCTTAAAAGAATCTCATGTTGCTGTTGTCAAATGAGAAAATCGGGGGCGTTGTTACCGCCATATCAATGATAAGAGGCCCCCAAGCTACAGGGGCTCCAACATGTGTAACTGCAGTTCAGCTAACAGGGTTCTCATAAGTAAAAAGGGCTCCTGGAGGAATTTTGATACAGGGCCCCCTCAGAACTAGCTGCGCCAGTGGAGAAAATGTAATTTTTCGTCCCTATGAGCATATACCCGGAATGAAAAACGGAACTAATGGCAAAAGTTAGCAGAGATGTATGGCGGAACACCCATCCTTAATGGGGTTGTATGTCTGCATCAAAACTAGATAATTTCGTATTTAAGAGAATGGATGGGTTATATCACTTAATAATCCCTTAAATTGGATTATTAAAATATCGGAAATATCACAGTTCATTTTAGTGCATTAAGATCAATTCAAGAGATAGCGTATGCCCCTCAACGTTCTCATCTCATGTTCTCATAAATGTCCGGAATCTCAAAGTACACCATCCCAAATCACTGGATTTAATCCCAGTTGAACACAGAGGATTAGAGCACCATTGTAAACAAAGACTAAAACATTTGTAATAAAACGGAAAAACAAACTGGTGATCATCTAAGCATGGAGGAACATCTATGTAGAAGCAAGCAAAACTCTATGCCCAGAGGTTTAACAGCTGTTAAGGATATACTCGAAAGATATTCCAAGTATAACATTACCAAAATATTTCGTGCTTATTTAAATGGTCTATAATTTTTTGTTGAAAGAGGTGTGTGTGGTTATCATTCCAAATGTTTTCCTCGTCATTCCAACAATGCATCAGTTATGCTATAATACAAAATTAGTACAAAAACATCAAAACAAATCCAATGCAATTAATTAACAAACGAGAAACTACAAAATTCAGTAAAATTTATGGGGGCGGGGAAAAATAAACTAATCTTAATGATAAAGATGCTTACTATATATCCAGAAATTAAGGAAATATTTCTCTAATTATTGCTTTTTATATTCCTCTTTAAGACTATCCTTTTGATAAAATTATATTGCTTGGTATCTCTTGAACATCTCCTGTCAATTATAAAGATTAATCGAATAATTAAAATTTGTTCGCATTAAATGCACGTAAAAAAAATGCTGCTATTGAAGATGCATATATTTCAGGAGAAACTAAAACTTAGCACAACTAAATGCAATCCTTGTACCGGTAAACAAACCAGCAGGCATTCAAATGAAATAGTTGTAAATAAAAAAGTAATCTATATTAAACCAATCGATACATTTTTTAGGTTAAAATAGTCTATTAATAGATTACTTATTAATATACTTTTAACCGAGCACTGCCTGCGCTTGTCAAGGAACCTCATTAAAGATTTCGAAAAATATATATATTATATAAATGACTTATTTCCCAAGAATACCACCTGTGAACACAAAGAACTAGAAACGCAATTTTCTGGTCTAAACTTCATTCTGTTAAGAAATAGATGACTCGGTTCCGACTTCGTGCACGAACATACTTCCCAACCGAAGCTGAATTCAAGTCTGCTAACCCTTATTTACCTCCCAAATGAATATTGGACATAACGTGCGATACACTTCGCATGTCATGCGAGTAAGAACCAAACTTTCGAATGAGTTTACCGCTATTGCATTTTTGTTTTAAGGAAAAAGAGAATCAAGCGAGCGTAGAACTCAAACCTTTACTATAAATGGAGCAAGTAAACATCGTCCTCAAATTGTTCCAGTCTTAATCGGAGCACAGACTTAATTGCGATGGTTTTACTTTTTCTGATGCGTGAAAGGAAAGCACGCTGATCTAAATCTTCCAATTTTACCTGCCTAATAATTTTGATGGGTAATGAGATTTCTGAGAGGGTATGAATCGGAAGTGAATCAAGTTTTTGGAATACGATTCGAATCTGAGCATATTAGTGTCGACACTTTAAGTTATGTCAATAGGCATCAATGTTACCATAAACGAATTTTTTTCCCCATTCTAAAAATTAAATTTAATTACAAATGCAGACTGTTTAATCTGTCCCCTGCAACTTGAGGTTACGAAAAAGCTTTATTTCAGCAGCTCTGCATATTTACTACGGAATTTTAAATTTGGCGAACTGCTGCTTTAGGAAGAATTTCTTTTAATCTTTTCGCAACATTCAGATTTCATATAACACATGCGCAGGAAACCTGAAATCTCCCTATTAACTCTTCTGCTTCATAAAATAATTATATCTGAATCTAATTTTTTTTTTATCAACTACACAAACTCTTATTTCTGAATAGCCATGGTAACCTAGTGGTCAAAGTAACCGACTCGTGGTCGGCGTGTCATGAGTTCGAGCCCAGTACCAATAAAGACCCGCCGTGTAGGGGAGCGATGCACGTTAAATCTGTTGAGAGCTCAAACGTCCTCCTATTGGTGTGGTAGTTAGGAGAGGGGGTACCAGCTTGTGTGGGTGTTGTCGTTACTTGACCATGATTCAAAATTACTAAGTCCATCGCCAAAAACCTTCGTGTAGCTGAACAGTGCGACATTAATATTCACTCGCTCCATTTCTAAAATCACTCTTAACGTAGTCTCTTCTCTGAACTATTCTTATTTTTTTTTTTTTTTCATATATATATCGACTTTAATTTACTGTAATTTCTGATTGCGAGGTTAGAAAATTTTATAAAAAATTTAACGATCTCTGAATATATTTTAAACTAATTCATGCATTTGAAATTCAAAAGAATACCAACGCATTTATTTATAGAAGGAAATGGCGTCGCTGATTGAAAATGCCAGCTTGAAATTTTAAAGGCTTAAATGAGACGTATTTATTCTTTTGTAGATTAACACCCAGTTTCGCCCAAAGCTAAGATGAAATCTAAATTTACCTCCTACCGTATGTATTTGTGAAATATTAATTGAGGTTTTCAATCGCCCACCTTGCGGATATAAAACGTTTCTTAAAAGACCATAACTGGTGGGAAACCCGGATGCGTTTTCTTCCGTTGTTCCACTTGAACAGTTTTCGTGTGGCACACTTCTGTCAGAAAAAAACTCGATCAACTTTTTTTCTCTTCTCATCAACGCTTCGCTGGCGAAGATGCTGTCGATAAATGAGTATCGTATGCTTCGATTGGAGGAAAGTATGTTCGCTTTTTGCTCTCACTATTAAAACGTCGATCTCGACCCGCCTTGGAGCATTCTTCAATTCTGCTCTGCATGCTTAAGGGCCATTCCCTTGGATCGAGTGTTGAAGCACTTGGAAAGGTAGTTTTTAATTTTTTTTTTTTTTTTTTGAATTGTTTGGTTTATTAATTTGCATGTGTGCATATGTTGCTATACTTTGTTTTTGATTTCGTTTAAAAGATTTCATACGGTCTTGATTCTCTGTCGAAGTGTTTTCTCTCAACAAAAGATTCAAATAGATTTTTATTTTTTTAAATCTCGTTATTTCCTTATTTTGAACGAATTGTATATAGCCTCGTGTTTCAAATTTTATAGCGGGTAAAGTCAAGAGCGTTAACAATACATATCCATAGAACTTAATATTTGTTTTGATTTCATTGCATACAAGACATGGATGCTATCTTTTAAATGTACAAATGTGTAGAACTGAAAGAATTTAGATAATTCAATATTTACAAGACAAAATAAACGAGACGCGCGATACAGTTTTTCGCTCGAAAATTCGTTTTTTTTTTTACTTTGGTTATTTTCCATTTTGCTTTTATTTAATTTAAATTTTTTGTCCAAGTTTCTGTAATTTATTGGGAAATTGTATCTTTTAATGTTTTTGCATGATGAAAAAATAACGGAAAGATTCTCAATGCTTTCAAACGTTTAAATTTCAATAACTTAAAAATTACCAGAATTCATTGTTGTAACTAGGTTAAATATTCAATTTCCTGCATTCTCTTAATCAAAAATATTTAACTTGATTGCTATAGATAACTTCTCTGCCGAGTAACTCGGAATTAAACCTTAAAAGAGAATAAAACTAGAATAGAATGTTCGTGACTTTTCGCTTGGAATGAGGCCCTGATTTCTTGGTCTTCGCGCTTCAAGAATAGGTTTACCTATTGGTTAAAAAAAAAATGGAAATGTAATCGGAACAAAAGGAAACTTGTAGTCCTCTTTCTATTGTTCTAATCCTCTGCATCGGATTCAGTCTGGGTAATAATTCACTTCTATAAAGCTACTCAAGACTCGAGTGTCAAAGGAATCTGGGACTCTCCAACTTTATAAGAGCTTTGAGACATCCATCATCAAAAGTTGAAATCCTAATTTCCATTTTGATTGTTTACGAGGATAAAACTGAAAGTATGGAGTGAATTGAATATTATCTGACCAGTTCTATATACTTACAAAACGACGAAAGTGTTACAACTTTTAAAAGCATTAAAATTTATGAGTATCTTCGAAGTTTCTTTGCGTAACCTTTTGACAAATGGAAGCAAAACTGTGCTTCAACGTTAGTAACGAGTTAAAATTCGAGTGGACTGTTTTAGGTCACTTATTTCACATTTGCATGATTCTTTCCAAGTCTCAACTTGGTACAATCCATGATCTGGGTTTTTTTTTTTTTTTTTTGTCTTGTAAGAATGCCCGTTTGATTTTTTTTTTTTTATGTAGGATATTTTACTAGTAACTTGAAGGCAAATTTGGTTTTCTCTATATAAAATCGAAATGAGATGTTTATCCCTGTGATAAGGAAATTGTATGTATAAAAAAAATTGAACAGTAAAAATTTAATCTTATGAATACGAATTGCGAAAAGTTTTGGTCCTTCATTGCTATTCTAACTACAGACTACTTAAGGCTACTTTTGCTTTCTATTGTTTTCCTCTTATATTGGGGGAACACTTTCCGATATTCTATTAAAGTTCACATAAGACCTTTTATCTTACTATGCTTCCAATTATAAACTTTCTGCCTATCTCTTTGCTTTAATGTAAAAATATTTCTAACATTAGATGTAAAATGCTATAATCGAACAACGAATCAAGCCAAAAAAACTTTTCTCGAATATCTCGCTCTAAGCCATCTTAAAGAATTGGACCTAATTCGGACTTTGTTTTAGACCTGCTTTGTTTATAATGTCTGGTGAAACGCGCTGTTATGAACGTAGATTAAATTGTCTTGTTTCTAGTTGCAATCTCTTAAAAAAAATTTATCACTGAAGTTTCATTTTTTTTTTTTTTTTAATTTGAAAACATCTCATCTTGATACTCGGCTCTTATTTTTGTAACTTCTAGTTTACTACAAGCTGTAACAATGGATCGGAAAATATCGACAGAATGGCAAACTTTTCTGGATTCTTAATATTTCGTAGTCGAAGAATCGCACATTGCTTGATATGCAAGAAATTTTAACATGAGAAATCTGAGTATTTTTAACCCTGTAATTTCAATTGCCACTTTTGAGAAACGCTGAATTCTCATTCAACCTCGTAATTGACAGTCATGTCTTTAAAGGCAACTCGTTAGATACATTTATCAAATGCTGATGCATGTTTAATATTAATGGCATTTTATAAGGGAACTCGAAGCGAGAAAAAACTCAAAGGCCGTCTTATAATTTTGTTACCTTTTTTCTCTTTGAGAGTTAACCTGTGAAGTTTTATCGCGGTGAGATTTAAATTTATCTTTACAGTGTGACATACAAATAAAAAAATTAAAGGTTCGCCCCCCTTCCCAACAGTACAACCAGTATCGGCTGACATTTCATTCTATGTTTGCGTCATGCCAATTCGAGGAACTTCGATGCCAGGATAGTATCATCCTACGTCAAACTCGCTACAAAATTCAGTTCGATAATATACAAATAAAATTCCTTATCTGATTCAAGATGATCATTTGAGGGGGGGATTCAAATTGTTCTTGGTTTATGTGGGCTAGGTATTAGTATATATAGTACACGAATAATCTTTCTTACTTATGTGCATTATTTGGCAATTCTGTTAATGTCAATCTTAAAGATTATTTGAATTCTTCTGCGAGTTGTTACTCTTAGCTCTGAAATGCTACGATGTATATTAATAAAAACACTTTTGAGTTCTTCGAAAATGATATAAATATTCAAAACGCGTAACTGGACAAGATGAATCTAGCGCTTGACCCGGTAAATCTTGTTTTCGCTCTCACGTGCGAGAAGAACGTGGTATGATGACCTGACTTCCACTGGTCTATATATAAATGGAAAGCCAGATGTGAAACCGAAATCTCCTTTCGAGCAATAATTTCCGGATTAATAACCGAAGATACTTCAGCTTTTTCTTGGTAAATCTAGTTTAATTATTTTTCTGACTTAATAGGCGATTGACTTTTGTAAATAAAAAAAAAAGTTTGAGATTATTCATTCTTAAAGTAGACGCAATTCGTATAGACTTCGAGTTCTGCCACAACTTTTACTTTCTTACAAATGAAATTTGTTCTTGAATACAGGATGGATACAAGTTTGAATAATTGCTATTGAACGCATTTTCTACAAGAGCTCATTGGTGGGGTAATTATGGAATGGAATATTAATGGAGCTGTGTAAGAGTGCATAGAAAAACTGTATAAATTACTAGTAATGGGGAAAATTGTTCGCAAAAAAATTGTTCCTTTTTGGATAAGGCTTTTAGGTCTATACGTTTTATCCGAGCTCATTGTTAAGTTCTGCGTGTAAAAGAAAAATTCTGCTTATTAAGAATTTTTCGAGTACTTCTTGGCGCCTTACTAGCGCCTCAAAGAAATGCTGACCGCGATTTGAACTAAAGAAATTTTCTAATAGAAAACTTATTGTATAGTTTTAACATCCAAACGCTAAATTCTGTAGCAATTGTGTACGTAGAAAGGCAGAGTTAAAATACGAATAGCTAAAGAAAATTTTAAACTTGCTTAAATGTTTTCACTTTATAATTTTTTTCCCTAAGACTTTTTTTTTCTTAAGATCTTTTATTACTTCGTGAATCTACGAGATAATCAAAGATGAACATGACATGTTATTTTTAATCGGAGCTTGCGGATACGAAAAGCATTTTACAAGAAATACTTCGCAACAAAGATTCTTTACAGTTAATATTTAAGTAATCAGACTTCTATACATTAAAAGTATCAATTTGTGTTGATTAGATAGTTAGACTATATATACTAAATTGGCTTCCTTGAATTTTTGAAAGGCTAAGCTTAATTCAAAATGAGGACTAACCTCACTGAATTCTTTAAAGAACATTTTGATTCTTTATGCCAAATAAATGGTTCTTCTTTTTTCAGGTTCTTTATCGTTTCGATCAACGCTACGATGAAGCTTCTAATCGTGTCTTGCCTCCTCGTCGCCGCTCTGGCTGATACCCCAAGTGGATCTTCAACCACTGCATCTCCGAAACCATCCGACAAACCCCAGTCTATTCAACACCAATCTTCTCTGAAAGAGAGCGCGAATCAACATCTGGACGCTAAAAAGGATTCCAGTGAAGGTACATCTACTGAAGAATACAAACAGCTCAATTCTGAAGAGGTTAAGCAGTTACTTCTGAAGGTGGTAGATGAAAATATAGACAAAGATCACAATGCTTTAATTACGGCTGATGAGTTGAAAGAATGGCTGCAAGTTCTTCAAGAAAAAGTAATCCAGGATAACGTCGACAGACAGTGGGCCTATTATCATCCACAAACAGAAGAAGTTTTGTCATGGGAAGGTTATTATCCAGAACAAAAGCAAGTCGTATCATGGGAGAGATACTTGAACTATACCTATCCAGATGATGGTAAGGCATGGGTTTTTGTCTTTTTTTTCGCACTAATCTTGGGTACTAAAGCTGTATTAAGAGACGATACTGTCGAATTTAAGAAATCCGATAATCTTTTAGTCTGAAATCTTTCTTGGATACATTTTATAAATCTAAAACCCAGGTATTATATTTGGCAAGTCATTGCTATACTTCTTGGTTAACAAATTCGAACTATTGGTTTTCAGAGTTTTTAGTCTAGATTTGTGCATTGCAAGATCTAACTGAAGACTTGTATTTCATTAAGAACTTGATTTCAACTTGAATGTTTTGTTACATGCGTGCTCGTAAACTTTAATGGTAAACTTATTTTAATATCCTCAACCTATATTTTGAATGGGAAGAAAAAATAGCTCTATAGCCAATATAACCATAAACAAAAAGGCTTCTGTGGTTTTTGACATAACGAGAGTTCGTAAAAAGAAACTTCACTGAGACTTTCTTCAAGGCATTAATACTCCTAATTATTTATGGTAATGAACAGGGAAACGCATTTACTTAACTCCCTTTCATTAAATGAGATTTGGGGCGTCTTCGAGAGTAATATTTGTTTTCTCTAATAAAGTGTGTTAGCGGACTGGAGGTCACATACCTTGACCGCCTTTCGTGCCGTTGATCCATTTTCGCTAGACTCGGGGGAAATAACAGGTTTCACTCTTCACCCAACGTGCAAGATCCTCCCAATGTTCCCTCCCAACAGTCATCGGCACATGTGGGTAATGAACTTGTTCCATGAAAGCACCCGGAAACAAATTTAAAAATAGCTGTATAATCCCGAAAAATGTTTTGGAATCTTTTCTGACCTTTGGTAGAGCTTCGTTTTGTGCTACATTGAGAATAGTTAAGAGAAAACTGGGTTAGGTCTTTAGCGTATGGGAAAGTTAACATGAAATCCAATTTAATCTGGTATTGACCTAACTTATTTCCCATCGTCGAATTAGATGAAACTAATTTTTTAATAGAAACGAAGCTTTTTATTTGTACTAAAACTGGAAATAACGTTTATTTCTGATCTTGGTACCCTAATTTGCAAATTAAAGCGAATTCTGAGAAAAAACTGTTGGTTCCGATTTCAGATTAGATAGATTAAACTCCTAACTTCTCGAAATTATCGCTGGACTCGCGATTCAGTCCAAAAACTTTCATGATTTTGAGTTCAGTTTATAATTAGACTTTATTATATCTAAAATAGAGACTTTAATCTTAGAGCAGGAGTGGGCAATAGTTTTCCCTCAAATGTCACCTTGTGGAAGCTTGGAATACTGGAGCGCCATACCTTTTTTAAAATTACATTCTTTAGTTAACTTGGCTTCTCGGAAAAAGTATAAATTGTGTATCATTATAAAAATCAAATATAACGAATGAATACTATTTCATTTAGTGAGCTAACTCATATCTATAGCTGCAAGCCCATTTAATCTTAGAATCGGTTTAATGAGAAATGTACCTTTATCACTTTTCTACAATATTTTTGAAATAAAAGGAAAGATTGCTTGTTGAAATTCCTATCGTAGCCTGAAAGTTTGTCGTCCAGCTTGTATTTATATTTTGCTGAGCTTGGGTAAGAAATGTTAATTCAAATAAAAAAAGAATATTTTCTATTTTGTTTTCTGACAGTCTTGGCAGGCCACAAACTCTCTACGGGCTACATACGGCCCATGAGCCGTTATTTTCCCATCACTGTCCTAGAGGAATATGGATATACTTTGTATCTCTATTGGATTCTTTTATTCACTTGGTATATTATACTTTGATCAGGAGATTTCAAATTTAACGGGATGATTTTTTAATGATTGTGTTCATCTTTAAAGACTGTGCTCATTCGAGATACAATTCCAATGTGCCAGAGTGATGTATGTAAATTTCATCTTGTGGGATTTACTACCTTCTAGTAAACACGGATTACTAGTTTTCCGAAATGCCCCAATATATTCCTATTTTCGATTCTCCTCTAGTCAACGAATATTTCTATCCTTTCTTGTTTCTCCTTACTCTTAAATAGAATGTATATAACAATTCTAATCCACTTGGTTACTTGTAAATTAATGAATATTTTGGTGGAATTATTGCATGTATTCACTTAAATTTTCTCTTCATGGGTTTTTATTGATAATCTCTAACCTTCCATAGCTTCACGTGATAATTTTTATTTTACCTGCCTAACAACCAATGATCAACTTTATCTCCGAAAAAATTGAAATGTTACCTTTTTAAACAGGATAATGAAATATCTTGCATCACGCGCGTATTCGGATCAATAGGAAAAGCCTTTTCTGGAAGTCGAGATTCTAACCGATTTCGGTTGACCAAAACTATAAATAGCAGAGATCTCTTGAGCAAATAATTTTGGGAATGTCTTAAAAGCCGTGCGTGTTGTCCTGCTTATTTTATGCGTGATTATCAATGTGATGTTTAAATTATAAAAACCTCGGTTTCTTTACACTATTGCAACAACCTATAAAAAATATCACCTTAATATCAATGCTTTAAATAAAGTCGGGTAATTTTTTATATTTCACCATAATGTTAACTATTTTACTAGTAGCCAAGGGGATTAAAGTTGCTATATAAGTATACAGGGCGATTCACATAAAGTCTACAGTTTCAATGCACTATAAATTGAGAACAATTTAAGATGTTACTTGTTACAGAATTATGAGATTATTTTAAGTTTTATTAAACAGTCACAGATGTTCTGTTTAAACTTAGTCACACGATGCATTTATATAGCCGGTAATCCATTTCCACCCTAAACACAATCAAATCCACAGATGGCGGTTGTGATATATGCCGCTTCGGGAATAGGAGAGACGAATGCCTTGTCCTTTACATAACACCTATCCCCGGAAGAAGCAATGAATTAAGTCGGGACTTCTGACACAAATGACCCTCGTATTGCTTTATATAGTGCGACGTTAATATTACCCCACTCATTCAAAGTAACTTCGAAGCTTTCAATTGATAACCTTAATTGATCAAACGAGTTAGTTTAAAGTTTTGGGTAATTACTATTGATTATAATCTATTTCGCTGATATTTTCAACCTATCTTAATATAAATTTATTTCTAGCCTTGAAAGAAGGCGAGCCATCCACTCCAGAAATGAAAGAAGTTAAAGACATGATCCGTCGTGCCGAGCGACGATGGAAAAATGCTGACGTGGATGGAGATAATAGCCTTTCCAAAGAAGAGTTTAGAGATTTCATCCATCCTGAAGAATCCCAGAGGGCTGGCGGAGTAGCCGTCATTGAAGCCATGGAAGATATGGACGTAGACAAGAACAAAGAGGTCTCGTTGGAGGAATACATGGCTCACCTCAAAAAGGTAACTTTGACAATTCGTATACAATACTAATAAAATATGAAGTACGTTAAGCTTATTTAAAATAACTTAATCGAGCTTTTTAAAGGTAACCCCCTATCTGTACAATGCTTCAAATCGCATGCGTCCAAATGAAATGTTAGTCATGGCAAACCTAAATACAATTTCTTGCATTTCAGCAAATTGGACGAACATGATCTTGTACATGAAAATGAAAGAAATACGCAGCCCTTTGCGATTCTATTAAAGAATTTTTAAAAATATCAGAATTTCCGAAAAAGAGTAGAATTTTACTTCTCGACATGTTTTAAAGTAAAACACATAAATGTAATCTGGCATTTAACTCGATGAAATTCGTCTTTATTTGACTTTAATAAATTCTACTGCGCTGCACATTAATTTAATATTAATGTCGTTGTTATTAGGAGATGCGTATATTTGTGAGCTTCTCAAAACTAAAGCGCACAAAGAATATTGGTTCCAGAATATCGAATGGACCTTTAAAAGCTCCCTGGGAATTACAACCACTTCAATAAAACCAGATTGATGCAGTGATTAGGGTCCAACTCCCTCCATAAAATAACAGACTTTTTAATTTTTTGCACATTGCCTCTCAGCGCCTTCATGGGTGTTTTTAAAATGTGACCCCAAAGGTATATGTACGCCACTAGATTGGGATTAATTTCAAGGATTTAAAGCAAAATTTTACAGATTTTTAGTAGTCTTAAAAAAAATTTATAATTTTTACGTCATAAGATGTACTAAGTAATTCCAATATAGTCCGTATTGCAGCTTTTATGGTACAAACATCTTAAATTGGTTTAATTATTTAGTTAATTGCTCATGAGCTATTATGTTTAGCCTTTTGTGCAGCCTCAAACAAGTCTTCCAATGCAGTCCAGTTAAGCAAAAGAATTGTGCACTTCTGTTCTGTATAGAGCAACGTTAATACCGCACGTCCAAATCGTATTTTAATATTAAATTTTAATTAATTTAAACAAAGTATTGAAACTGGTTCCTGTCCAACTGTAGGTAGCTTGTAAATATTCAAAGTGTATACCAGTAGTCTTTTAATAGATAGGCAATTGTCTTACGCAGATTTTTTTCTAATTAAATGTTGATAAATTCGAATATAAAATTATCTATAATTTGGGGTTTGGTTTCCTATACACTTCTTTAATTAAAATGAGTTAAGATTTTTGGAATTCTAGTTTACGCCGGGGTTAAATCTGTACAGTGCCTATTTCCTCTTTTCTAATCGAAGCTCGTTGTGTCGACGTAATTCAGTGTCAAACTAGTGCGTTATTTATGTGAACAGACCCCTTTTCAGAAATTCAATGGGAGAAAATTGAAGCTAAATTTAAAGTGCCGTGCCGGTCCACTGAAATTCTAAATTAGGAAGCTTTAAGAGTGTTGTATTGATAATATCTACTAGAGTGGTACGAATAGTTAACGAATCATACAGAGAATAAAGACCATTAAGTTATAAAACAATATATTTATTGGGAGAAAACTATTCTTTATACACCTTATTCTTTATATATCTTCTCTACATAGTCGCCTACATTTGAAACTTTGAATCTTTAACGAGCTTCAGAATTCTCTTGTTATATTCTTCTGCAGCCAATGCATTTAGACAGGTTAAAACATTAAACTGCACAATGTTTATTCTGATAATGATTATTCTTGCAATACATTTGCATTATGAATTCAAATTATTGTGAGAATCTAAAGTCTGGCTAGCAATCTAAAACAGAATACGAAGAATGCTTTCTGAAGGAATTGTTTCACGATAATGCCAGCCCTCGCACTGCTGCTGCAACTCGAAAATTGCTGGATCAACGCGAATGGGAAATTTGTGTTCATTCACCCTGTAGTCCGGACCTTGCATTTCCCAAAGCTGGAAGTTTCTGGGCGATAAACGTTTTGGAAATGAACAGTTGAAGAATGGCCGCCTGACTTAATGCACTGTCGGCAAAAGAATATATCCTCCTGGGAATTCTAAAAGTCATGAACAGATACGACAAATGCTGAAAAGTAGGCGATTATGTGGAAAAAATGTATATATGAAGCTTCATGCATGTAAAGTTTTTTTTATGCTGTGTGTTCATTTTGAATAAATAAAAGGACATTATTTTCTGGATGACCCTCGTATTAACAAATTTGGTTCCTATAGTGAATTACTTAAAATAACTTGAGGGATACAGAAAATATATTTAGTACTCTAGCATAACATTTAAATATAATCAAAACACTATCTTTGAGGTAATGAAAATTTCATCGTAATTTTTCAGGTTTCTGGCGAGGAAAAGGAAGATCCTAATTGGGATGCTGCTCAACAAGGACACTTCACCAATTTCTTGGATAAGAACAAGGATGGTAGTTTGAATGAGGCAGAAATGCGAGAGTGGGTCGTACCCACGTACGACAGAAGCGAGGCTGAGGCATGGAGGCTGATTTCCATTGCAGATCAAGATCAGGATTCAATGTTAAGCCGAAAAGATATTGAAGATTATCACGAATATTTCTTGACCCTTCTTCCACCTGAGTACTGGGTACAAGAAGATCCTACGGAGTCTTCTCGTCATGATGAGTTTTAATCCTAGTTTGAAGCTTCTTGCTGTATTTAGGCTGCTTGTGACTTTCCTTTTCTATCAACTGCCTTTTGGGAACACAGTTCTTTCTCTACCCAACCTACCATAGTTCATTTCTGTATACGCACAACTTCGGCAATCTCTTACTATTTCTCTTGTGTTCGCTTGAGAACTGAAATCCTATCGACTGTCTTCAGCTTCTTTTGTAAAAGTGAAATTACTGGTGGTTTAATTCCTATTACGAATTGAGGGAATAACATTTTTGTACATATTAAAATATTGTACTCTTTGTGATGCAAATCCATTTTTACCGTCGAATATTTTGTCTGAATATGTTCCTTAACTTGGTTACATTCCAACTGTAAGTTTGACTTAACACCGAAATTTGCTCACTTGTACATTTTGTACATTTTTCGTTTTATGAATTTATATTGTTTTATTGTCCATATTTCCATGGTGATATATGCTGGATATTTTGGATGTTTTCAAATTTGAAATAAAATCTTTATTTTAAAATTGACTTTTTTTTGTGTGTATTTTTAATATTAAAATGACACGAATGAACATAGCCCGGAATAATGCAACTAATTATAATATTGAAGGATATCAGCCCAAATAAAAGGAAGATTTATAGTAAATCTGGTTGAGAGATTTGAAACCTCTGTTCTATAACTAACATAGCTAAAACGGGGAAAATATATATAAAAATCTTGTAAAAAAAAATCTAAGTTTTGTGAAGTTTAATATATTTTTAAAATTACAATTTAAAATGGAAATAGTTCTTGCTAGCATTTTAATTTCTAAATATAATTAGCTATGCAAATTACAAATGCACTATAGCCTTAAAGTATCCATCTACCTTTTTAAAATGAGATTTTGATAAATTCGCGAAAATGCCAAAATGTATGGAAAGTAACCTTTCGAATGAGCTAGTTTGTGCTGATATTTTCCTTTCAAAACTTTTTTCACTCTTGGTTCGCCGACAATATTACCTTAATTTTATTTACATCGTTTAATAATTAGTGTTGCTTCATTTCAGAATTGCATTTAAGCGACATTTGACAAAAAAATCATTACAACTTTTTGGACTAAAGCCTACATTAACTTGATGTATTAACTGTTTATAAAATTAGAATTAAACTTGGAAGCTGGTTTTCAATCCTTCTCGATTTTTTTTCTGAATACGCATAACTAGTATTAAATTTTAGACAAATTGACAAAACGCGGCAATGTATGTAATACGAATGGTTTCTGGTTGAAAGTTCTCCAGTAGGGAACAAGCCCTGCCAATAATCGTGTGTGGATAATCAATAACTTCAATACTAGCGAAAACTTATTTGTGGACTTTTTTGAAAATCCGTCCATGTTTCAAGTTATTGATATACGCGAGAAAATGTTTAAATACACTTAAGCCGTTCATTTGCATAAAGGAAAAAAATATAGGAAAATGCAAAGCGTGCATCACGAAACTGGGACGCAGTCTTTATGTAATTTTTTTGAACTCTATCCCGCACTAGCAGAGTAATAATCACGAACTCGTAGCTAAAAACTTTCAAATAGAGTAGTAGGGTCCAAGTGTTTTTATTCCACTAAGCACGTAACATCGTTCTCTACACTATGGCATATTTTAAATGGGATTAGAGGAATTCTTAATTTAAAATAGTGTGGAAGTTCATAGTGTTAGGCATCGGGTATTGTTTTCGTTGCTTGACCATAATTCAAATACTTTTCGTGTAGCAACTGTAGCTGGAATCTATCATTTATTTAGCTGGAAATGGTAATGAATTCTGTTATGTAATAAGCGAATCGGCAGTTAAATAAACAAATCTGAAAAAAACTATTCCAGTTTTAAGATTTCGGAACACTACGGTTAAGCATGGACTCGAATTTTAAAATCGGCCCTTGATTACTTCTGTTGAACTGAATTAGAGTTTGGGGATTTAAAAACTCTAAATTCAGAATAGAGATTTTAATATAATTAGATGAATTTCGAACAGAGCGGCCGCGGTAGCCGAGAGATCATACTTGTGACTGGCTTTTTGGCTGTCTAGTCATGGGTTCGAGACCTGATGCGTTCCTAATGATTCATGGTGTAAAGGGCACATTAAATCGGTCGAGGCTTCTTAACAATGGTGGGGAAGTTTGAAGTGGTTTTAAATCGCAGGTGTTGTCTCGGCAATAACTGGGGATGCGAATTGGTCACCAATGGCCCTTTCGTTGCTATCAAGAGCGTCGCTAATAAAACAATTGCACAACAAAACTGTATTCCAGAATTGAACCAATAGATAATTAATAATTTAAAGAGAATAATTTAAATATTGAAACAGAATTTTTTCGTACAATTTATGCCTAGACAACTTTAAGGAACTAACTCTATTTATATTAACATTGCCCATCAAAGCAATGCGAGGGCAATTGGCGACAGACTCCGTAATTTTGAACCCTGGTCAAATGATGAGAATCTCCCGAGAACTCTGATGCCTCATTATCATAACCTGCCGTGGCCGCGGTAGCCGAGTGGTATAGGCATCGGATCGTGGCTGGCTTTGTCACGAGTTCGAGCCCAGTCCCACTAAAGACCCGCCGTGTAGGGCAGCGATGCACGCTAAATCTGTCGAGAGCTGAAACGTCCTCCCGTTGGTGTGGTGTGGTAGTTAGGAGAGGGGTGCCAGCTCAGGTGTCGTCCACGTCACTTGACCATGGTTCAAAATTACGTGGTCCGTCGCCAAAAGCCCTCGTGCAGCTGATCAGTGCGACGTTAATCTTCACTCACTCACTCACCCCAAAACCTGCCAACATGAGGACTATGAGCCTCAGCAAATTTAACATGTATCAGCCTCTTTGAGCCTCGTTCTTGAAGGACATGAGTTCGCTACCGTGATCACTCGGCTACCACGATCTTAGTAGATTAGAGAAAAAACATTACAATCCTCTCTCAGAAGATGACATCGATGTTTTTTCTAGGAAAAAGTCTCCAAAATATATGTAATATGTATATAACTCTAGTATATACAGTTGGCAAAATGTTTATTTGTACACTTAAAATTTTGTATGTTCTTCAAAAATAAATTAAGTAATATAACAAAGTTATTGACATACATTTAAATTGTTTTAAAAAATAAGATTTCTTCACAATAAAAAAATAAAATAAGCATTTATTTCAAATAAGTGAATTTTTTTTAAAAAAAAATTATACAAAAGATTATTTGTACACTTGCTTAGTAAACATTAACAAAACATATGCAACAATGTAATGAAATTTCAATACTTTGTAAACAGTCCATTGGCTTTCATAACTGCTTCAAGACGCCTTGGCATTGACTCAATTTCTTTGTGATTTCTGTGTCAATGGAGTTCCAAACTTCTTGGAGTTTTTCTTTTAAGTTCTCTTTACTTACATTTTTTTTTCCGAACTTCAGTGTCCAAATGCATCCATAAATTTTCTATAGGATTAAGATCTGGAGATTGTGGAGGTGTTTCAAGACGCCTTGGAGCATGATAAAGCACCCAGGTCTTAGTAACTATAACGGTGTGCTTCGGGTCATTGTCTGCTTGGAATATAAAAGTGTTCTCCGTGCTCAATTTCTTAGCACTATCTAACAAATTATGTCGCAACACATCGATATAAGCTAAAGCATTCATTTTATTGTCAATAAATGCTAAGTTACCCGCTCCACATTATGAGCTACACATCCCCACACCATAACATTTCCGACACCGTGTTTTAAAGTGGGAAGTACATTTTTGAGTTCAAGAGCTGTTTTATTTTTTCTCCAAATTTTTCGAATACTTGGTGATGTAAAAATCTCAAACTTGCTCTCAAAAAATAACCTTTTTCCAAAAATCCATGGGCTTATTTTTGTATTTCATGGCAAACTCTAGACGTCTTTTCCTGTTTACTTCACTAATATAAGGTTTCTTTCTGGGAGTTCTGGTTTTCACAGACCAGCGCTGTGCAGTACATTTCTGACTGTCTGAGCAGACACTGGAACGTTACATTATGACAGAGAGAGAAGTTCATTGGCAATATTTTGAGCTGATGTCATTGGTTTATTTGTTGCTGACCTTACAATCATTCGTTTAGCTCTTGAAGTCAATTTACTCGGACCACCAGGTCTGGGCTTATTTTCAACACTGCCGGCCTCTAAATACTTTTTTACGATGTAACCAACGGTTGTATAAATGACAGTTTTAAAATTTTTCTATTTCCCGGAAAGATTTTCCCTCTTTATGGAGCTCTGTAACATGTTTTCTCATATCTAAAGAAATTTCTTTAGTTTTAGGAGCCATTTTCAAGGTTATATCTATAAATTTAAATATAATCTGAAACTATTTAAATATTATTGATAAACTAAGAAAAACGTATGAAAAACTAAGTTGAATCTAAAAAGTTTAATCAAAACTTTTGCCATACTTACACCAAAAGAATTCTGTACAAATACTCTTTTTGCAACGATTTTTCACACTTTTCCAGATTACAATTTACTTTTACACTTAAAAAGAAAAATAATTTGTGTACAACAATTAGACGCATTAAAGAAATGCATGATTAATTCGCAACTAAAATATGGGTGTTTATTTCATCAAAGACGAAGAAAAAAAAGTGGTGTACAAATAATCATTGTCAACTGTTTATAAAGTTAATTGCGTTTGGGTCCTAAGCAGCGCGATCACGCTTTTGAGATTTTGTCAAGAAAATCCAATACATTTAGAATATTATGGGCGACTGACAGTGCGTTACCGATTGTTGAAGTTGCGTGTTCAGATTTACTGAAACAAGTACATTACACAGCTCTTTTTAATGTAACTAGTTCATTTTACAATAGGTAAAGCAATACTATAGCTCCGATTGGGATTCATCGGTGTAAAATGAACAAAGCACTATCGTGCTGCTTGGTATTTCTCGACATAAAATAAAACAAGCGCTATCGCGCTGCTTGGGTCTTTTCGTACTGATTCAGAGAAAGCGGGGTTGCACTGTTTGGGATTCTTCGACAGTGTTTTGCGATACCCCCGAGACTCAAATGGTTAATAACATCAACATTTCTTAATCAGTACAATTTTGTTAGACTAATATGTAAGTACATGACTGTTTTTAACCTCCCTGGTGCTCTAGGGACTTAAATTGTTACGCCCCCCACCCACACTATTTCCTGAGCGTCCCCTCCTTTTGTTTTTACCTTGCCAGTTCGAGTTCGAGAGATTTTCCCTCGCTCTTTTTCCTTTCGTTGTTTGTACTCTTTGGATTGCCTTTCCATTATGAACCCGCCGTATCCCGGACAGGCAACAGGTAGCATAAGGAAAGGATAGTGGCATGGTTTGGCATCTCTTGCTCATTTCTTATGGCATCACGGACCACCTACCTTTTTCTGAACTAGTACAGTAAATTTATGAAATCACATTTGCAATTATAGTTAGTATGAAGCCAGGATGAACATTAAGTCGATCGCAATCGACCGGTGAACCACCAAGACATTTTGGGGTGACCAGCTTTACTAAGACCTATAAGACACACTTACACTATAGAAGAAACCTTTCTGTGTGGAACACAGATGCCAGCTAGATTTTCTAATCGTCTTTTCACAATCGATGCGACTGTGTTTACTTAAGCAAATGATTCGATAAATGTTTAGCCGACACATGTACGTTCATTGGAAGCAAATGATGACCCTTAACACGTTCACTGCCACTGTAGGGGGTGTAGTGGAGCGATGCACGTTAAATCTGCCGAGAGCTCAAACGTCATCCCGTTGGTGTGGTGTGGTAGTTAAGAGAGGGAGTGCCAGCTCGGGTGTCGTCCCCGTCCCTTGTCCGTGGCTTAAAATTACGAGGTCCGTCACCAAAAGCCCTCGTGTAACTCAACAGTGCGACGTTAATATTCACTCACTCGCGACTGCTGGGGAAAAAATTTCCAACACGCCGACTAAAAGGGAGAATAAATGTTGATGATCAGCTCTTCCCGCGCTTTCTCGGGATGGGTTTCTTGTGTTGACATGTCCCCCGGACTCGGTAGCAAACAAATTAAATACATGCGTCGGTTTCAGATTCATCGATTCACGTATGTTCTCTGCATTGAATACGTCCAGTCTAGCAGTCGCTCATAGTTATTCAACTTGACAATCTTGAGTGTTTATATTAAAAAGAGCAGTCTGTCATATTTTAAAAGAGGGGTACAATGTCGAAAACAAGTGTTAAAAAAAAAGAAAACCTACAATTTTAATACAGAATGGCACACCTACGTCACTGGGTGGACCGCAATGCCTTAAAAACATAAAAAGTAGGCCACCCCCTGGAAAAGTCCACCAACCCCTGGTATAGAGTATACATTATATTATGAACTGCTATGAACCTGCTAATTATCACTTTACTATCTTAGACATCTTTACTGTTTGTGGAGTCACTGTCATTGTACTTGTACAAATAAAGGTTTTCCTCAAGCTTTGATCATTGCAAAATCGTTAATGACATCATTGTAATCAATTAACATTGTAATATTTTGAGTGCATAGCAACATCAAACTGTTGAGCTTTTCATTTTCCATAGTTCCACGCACATACATGATTCCCTAGGCAGTGGTTCCTTCGCTGTAATTTAACTTTTTTTCGCCCTGGGCACGTGCCTAAAGCGGAAAAGCGGCCCTGTGTAACGCCCATATTCACCGCTAACCTGACCACCGGTTAGAGGAAGGAAACCTGGGTTTCGCCGAAAACGTTATTCACCATCACATTTTAATAACTTAACTCCGGTTCAAGTTAAAAAACCCTGACCCAGGGTCACAGCCGGGTTAGTTTTAACAGCACATGCGCAGTAAGCGATTTTTCGAGTGTTTACGTTTGCGTTTTCTTGCCGCAAAACACTATATATATATGCTTTTATTTATCATTTTCTTTTTTAAATTTAAATAACCCTGACGGATCTGTTGTGGTGTTCGCGGATTCATCACTCCGTCAGTGTCATTGAATTGCTACGTTATTTCAATATACTCTTCATTTTGTGTGTGTGTGTGTGCTACTAACAGCATTTGTTTCCCTGCATTCTATTATATGTAAGTGCAGCTTCATCAAAGCCAACACCGACTCTTTTTCGTACTGCGTAAAATAAATTCTGTTGGCATTCATTTTAAACAGTTAGCGATACTCGAGGTTAAAAACAAGCTGGCACGAGGCGAATATAGAAATTGTAGCTCCACTCGGAAGTCACGGGGTTTATTTCGACCAATGGGAATCGACCAGTAAACCCAGGTTAAGAAACCCAGAGTCAAGTAACTGGAGGTCGAAAAAGAGCTGTGAATTGAAGTACTAACCTGGAGTTGACTGCCGGTTACTTAACTCCAGGTTTCATCACTGGGTTAGGTTAGCGGTGAATACGAGCGTAAGCCAGTAACCACAATGCTATCTTTGAACTAGTTGCCTTACAGTTTAAATAGTTCATTTTCTTATGACATAAATATACACCATACATCTTCAAATGTCTCTCTCTTCCAAGACGATATTCTTCGCTTTCTGGCCAATAACCCCTAAAAAAGTAGTGCTAATGTTATTTCAAGAATTTGCGAAATAATATGAATAAAAAAACTGACATTAAAACCCATCATCGATCAAGAATAAAATAAAATTTCGTTATCTGGATAGCTGTGACTCTGACTTAGCTAATTACTAACGTCAAAACAATTGGAGTTTAAGCTTCAATGAAGCATAAATATTTTTTTTTCAATCACTGATGATCCATGAAAGCATTCCAAATATGCATCTGACGCAAAATGAAGCTATTAAGCTACCACGAATTCTTAAATTAATCGAATTCCGAAGTCTTTGGATCGATTTATTTGCAGAAGATTTTAAATTATTTAGCTTGATAAAATCTAGTATCGATATAATTCTTTTACAAAATGAGCTTGGTAATTTGTTTCAGTGGTATATAAATAAGAGGTTGTTTTTCTTTTCTAAAACAAATATTAGAGGAAATGTAGCATTCTCAGCGAGTGCCCGCTGTAGCCGAGTGGTATAGGTATCGGATCGTGGCTTGCCTTGTCACGAGTTCGAGCCCAGTACTACTAAAGACCCACCGTGTAGGGCAGCGATGCACGTTAAATCTGTCGAGAGCTGAAACGTCCTCCCGTTGGTGTGGTGTGGTAGTTAGGAGAGGGGGGTGCCAGCTCAGGTGTCGTCCACGTCACTTGACCATGGTTCAAAATTACGTGGTCCGTCGCTTAAAAGCCCTCGTGCAGCTGAACAGTGCGACATTAATATTCAATCAATCATTCTCAGCGATACTTGGAAGTCGCAGCCTGTTTTATTCAAACCTAATAAATAACATTTTCTCTTATTTCACTCTAACACAGTAACTGATCTTGACATTACATTTAACATAAAACTTGATTTTACACGTAATAATGATCTGGTCTCTAAAGCACATAAAAAACTTGGGTTTCTCAAAGGCAGAATTGAAGGTTTTTTCAATGAGCTTGCCTTGAAATTTCAATATTTCGGTATTATCCACTCGAAACGAATATATTTTAACTTTTTTTTTTCATAATGAGGGTCCGAAATAAAGGGGGGAATCGAAATTTTTGTGAGGGTGCAAACTGGGCACCTGAACAATTCATTTTATAGCAAAAAAAAGAAGAAAAACATTTGTATTCGCAGTATTTATAGCAAATTATCTTCATATTTAGAGTATGAAATCACGACGATTTGTGTCTTGTGTTCCGTTTTTTGTGGTGGCCGCGGTAGCCGAGTGGTATAGGTATCGGATCGTGGCTGGCTTTGTCGCGAGTTCGAGCCCAGTACCACTAAAGACCCGCTGTGTAGGGCAGCGATGCACGCTAAATCTGTCGAGAGCTGAAACGTCCTCCCGATGGTGTGGTAGTTAGGAGAGGGGGTGCCAGCTCAGGTGTCGTCCATGTCACTTGACCATGGTTCATAATTATGTGGTCCGTCGCAAAAAGCCCTCGTGTAGCTGAACAGTGCGACGTTAATATTCACTCCGTTTTTTGTGAAGTCGTCAATAGTATAACTGCAATAACATTAAGCAGTATTCACATTTTGTTCTACCAGACGCAAGTTTGAGAAAAAATTGCTTTGACAGTAAATTTATAAGCTTTAATTATATACAGTCACTCAAAAAAAGTATTGGGATACTTGGCGTGCATAACTGTAAAGCCAATTATAAAAATATTTATCACATTAAAACAAAATGAATTAAGAAATATTTAATAATATATAAAATTTTATAGAATTATAATTTGATCTAGCTTTTCAAATATAATTCAAAGGCAAAAACTGGAGTCAAAAACTATCGGGACACTTTTGAAATGAGGAATTTAACAAATATGCAGCGCATCAATAGAATTTAATTTTACGCTACTTTCTTAGACTAGAAGTTTAAATACAAATATTTCAACAGATAAAATTTATAGAAAAAAATGGCGAGAAACACACACACGAAGATATATCGTTTGATGTTCGAAATCTCGTAAAAAGTCAGTGGAAAGAGGAGAAATCGGTTCAAGTGTAGTATAGGGGGCACTTGGCGTAACATTTTTTTGGCGACTAAGAGCGGTCGCCAAGGTAATTTTTTCGGCGATGGGTATTTTTGGCGATCGGAATCGTAAGCCAAGCTACATAGTTTATCGTTAGATGTTCCAAGAAATTGAAAATTGTAATTTTGAAAGAAAAATGGATAGATATTTATGTGAAATAAAAATAAATATTTCTAATATATCATCAATGCATAAAATTAAAAAATTAAGTTTTTTAAGCAAAAAGTAATCGTAAAAGTTGAATATTCCAGAAGTAGGCTTACCGGTGTTCAGGTGAGTTCTTTTAAAGGAGGATATATATTTCTTTCACTGCCTCTAAAAAGGCAGTGAATAGGTCTTTCGGATTGCTGGGTCGCTTTAGTTTTCTCCACATGAATCCGCAAGGTAAGAATCAAATTGAACATCACACCTGCGGATTCCACGTAGAGATTTTTTAATGGCGCTCCACGAACCCTCGATGGAGTTCGTGTGAGCGCCCGTTTCTGGATCTTTGAAGTACATTTTGTGATTGACTGAAAGATGAAAAGGAAACCTTCATCTTCCAGGCAATCGTAAGATTTCCAGCAATCCGATATGATGGTTGTACCCTCCTTTATGTTGCTCTTGATTGATGCGAGAAGAGTATCCTTCGACCTATCCTTAACCACATGGAAGAAGCACTGGTTCAAGTGTAGTATAGGGGGCACTTGGAGCAGTCCTTTATTTTGGTGACTAAAAGTGGTCGCCAAGGTACATTTTTCGGTTATTTATTTTAGAATGAATTCGATATCTCACCATGACATTTAGATAAAAATCGAAAAATCCGAAGAAAACTCGCAAAATCTAAAGTGGCCCCCTATACTCCACTTGAACCGAAGCACTTATTCGTTGACCTTTCAATGCCTCCAAACACCCAGGTTCCTTTCACTCGTTTGCCTCTGTTGTACTTCCTTTTACCGAACATGCTCTCGTCTATTTCTACAATCACATCCAGACCTCCAAGCATCGAGCTTTCGTACACCCATATTTCCATGCATACTTCTCAACAAAAACTCATCCAATCCGTGACTGTTTTCTTCGCAACATTTAGTTCAAAAGCAATGAAGTCACGGTTGGCCTTTCGCACCCACATATTCGTCAATTTAAGAATTTCAATCATACTCAACTTATTCTCCTCAAACCAGCTATTCTTCCTTACAGTTCTCCTCGTGCGACGTCCATTCGTTCCTCTCTACCGGCATTCCCAAATATACCCATCACTTGAATTCCTTTTCATCAGACGCATCGCTTTCTTGCAAAACCGAACATTCAGCGCTGGCAGCAATCAATCCTTTTTTCATACACCACTCTATCACATTCAATTTTCACTTTTGTTCCAATTCATAAATAAAAAAAAAACGCAAATCATATCTTTCAGTCATACTTTTCAGGATAAGTCGAAGAAAAAAACAAAAAGCAGGAAAATGGAACAATTAAAATTGTTTTTCACAGTTTTAGATCCTACACACACACACGAGGACGAAAATAACTTTGAAAATGAAAAAATAAATTAAAGTTCAAATAATTAATTTTAACATCTTCTGCTCGAGCTCAAATTATCCGCTATTTTATTAATTAACCAATAGCAATTTTTTAAAAAGAACGCGTGACCTTATCTGCATAAGACCACAAATCAAAAATCAAGGGTTACCAAATTAAACAGTTTGCTAGAATGAATTCGTTATCTCCCCGTGGCATTTTTGATAAAAATCTCTAAATCTACAGAAAAATCGCCAAATCCATAGAAAAATCGCTAAGTCTGAAGTGCCCCCCCATACTACACTTGAACCGAGAAATCAATTCGCTGCATAGGAAAAATATTGAAATTTAGTAAGTCAACTGTGTTTTTAACATCATTAACAGGTTCAAGAAAACAAACAGGGAGGCCGTGGATAACCTAGTGGTTAGAGCATCGGACTCCAGACCGGAAGGCCTGGGTTCGATGCCCGATACCACGAAACACCCTCCGAGTACACACGGAGTATGTGCTCGTTAAATCAGTGGGTTCGTAGTCTTGTGGGCTTAATCACGAGCGCAGGGACTGGAGAATATTTCCCTCCCCTTCAGTCTACACGCAGAAATTGTGGAGGTGGAGATAGAGGTCGTGTCGTCATCTATCGTCCCTTCGGGAATTTCGCCGAGCTAAATCGTACTGTCACCTGTATGGTGCTCAAGGCCAACGACAAGCGTAACTCTTGCCCATGCCTCGATCTGACTACGTCAGACAGGTGGCATTAGAAAACAAAGTGTTGAAAACAAGCAAATATCAGGGCGTTCAACGATATTTTTTTAATGAACGTGAAGAGAGGTGGATTGTGAGACAAGTACACATTAATCCAAGAACTAGCACATTAAAAATGACTTTGCAATGTAAAAGTAGGTTCGGGGAAAATCAGTAAATCCTGAAACTGTCAGAAATGTTTTAAGAAAACACAAGTATCATGGCAGAGTACCTCAAAGAAAGCCCTACATCAGCAAAGCAAAGCAAATAGACAAGCTAGGTTGGCATTTGCTAAAATATATGTAAAGCAGCCAACAGAATAATAGAAAAGTGTAATTTTTGTTGATGAAAGCAAATATAACTTTTTCGGATCGGATGGCAAGCAAAAAGCTAGGCGGAAATCAAATACAGCAATGCATGTCAAAAATTTACGGCCTACTATCAGATATGGAGGGGGTAAGAAAATTGTCTGGGGCTGCATGGCAAGCTCTGGTGTCAGGAACTTACATTTTGTGGATGGAATAATGAATAAATATGTCTATATATATCTTGACTTATTCAAGCGAAATTTAAAGCAAAGTGCGAGCAAGCTAGGAATCTCGGGATATTTTAAATTGTACCAAGATATAATGACCCGTGACATACTGCAGATATTTGCAAGTAATGGGTCCTCTACCACTGTCCTAAAGTTATTAAAACTCCTTTATAAAGTCCAGACCTTAATCCCATTGAACATGTGTGAGATTATTTGCAGCAAAAACTATATGAGCACCAAATTTCTAACAAGCAGGATTTGAGAAAATATTTGGTCGAAGAGTGGACCAAAATTGATAGATCATTTTGCAAAAAATTGATCCAATCCATGCCAAGTAGACTTCAAGAGGTCATAAAAAGCAAGGAGGGCCCGACAAGATATTAATTTTTAAGTTTGAATTTTTTTTCTTAATTTATTGGGAAGTGTCCCAATACTTTTTTGAGCCCGTTTTGTATCTCGATTTCTTTTATTTTCAATTTTAACCATAATTGCATTAATGTATGAGTTTTGTTCAAATTATTATTATTTGTATTTAACAAAATCACGTTTACTTTTTTTTTTTTTTTTTTTTTTTTTTGCTTTCATTTGTATGTTTAAGTAAAATATTACGATAAAAATCTATGAACTGGTAGTGTGTCCCAATACTCTTTTGACTGACTGTAGGTAATTTCTTACTATATAAGAATATAAAATTTTGGTACTTACATATTATACCTTCAATCAATTCCGTCAAATCACAAAATGTCGCCTAATACCGCGATCTGCAGCGAAAAATGAAAATTTGTCCCTTTACAACGAACACAATAATCTTGTTCACGCATACTTGAAAATATCTTTTTTGTAGGCTATCCCATTCCCGATTATGTTTAGACACAACATTTTTGACTGAGCAAGCTCGAAAATAATAATTGTTTATAATACTATTCGTTTACTTTGCTAGGGAAAATTATTAAAATTTGGAATCTATTTTCTACGAAAGAGAACATATTGTGATATTACGTGAGACTCAATACGTATTGTAAGGTCACGTTATAGTTAAGGTTTATGTGACCATTTTTGGCTGTTCTTTAACGATTATGACATGTATACTCATGTCCAAAACTAAGGTCACAAATACAAAATCTAGGAAAACTGATGAACTATTCGCTGTGTTGCCAGGAAATTTAGCACAGAAACGTATTACAGTGTTAGAAAGACTATAGCAACATAAACATATGGAAAAGATTTAAATTTTGAATTAAGATCAAGGATATATCAAAAAGTGTGAAATACTGAATCAGAGATAAAGCATTTAATTCGTTAAAAGTGTCTAATTTGAAGAGTGACCAACGTTCACCGATATGCAAGCTTCATAACAAGCTGTCATACTGTTTATGAGGGTGTCAATAAATATTTGTGGCAACTGAGCCCATTCTTCAAAAAGCACGACTTTTGATCTTGGAGGGTCCTAGGAGGGGGAGCTACGCTGAGAAATGGCTTTTCCTAGACCATCCCAAATATGTTCAATAGGATTCAGATCCGAAGACCTCGAGGGCCGATCCACATAGCGAATATCCCCTCCCTAATGAAATTCATGAACAATGTGAGTTCAGTGTGACCGTTCATTTTCGTCCATAAAAATGTCCGAGTCTATAGCACCCAGAAAAACCGATATCACAGGATCTCATCCATATAGCGCTGTAAGTTGACAGTACTCGCATCGAAAATGTACAAGGGTGTACGACTGCCTAACATTATACCGCCACACACAATGATTCCTTTGTTACCAAATATGTTGATATTTGTTATGCAGAAGGGATGAAAGAGCGAGCTCCACTTTCTCTCCAGATGATGACTCGACGAGAATCACTTTGTCTAAAGGAATTTCGATTCATCACAAAAGAACACGCCCTCATTCTTGTGGTGTCCTAGACTGATTTTTTCAGCTTGACAAATATCCTGTTGGAGGCAGTCACAGAGACACACAAGACTGGACGCCGGGCATAAAGGACAGCCTCTGCAAGACGACTGCAGAGTTTGCCTGGAAATTCTTCTTCCAGACACAGCAGCAAGGTCACGAGCAAGCTGAGGAGCCGTTATTCCCCTATGTCGTTTTGCGCTTTAAGCCAAGTAGCGATTGTACATAGATGTTGATGCTCCGTGGCGACCTTCCTGGTGACAGTACCACTTATTTGGAGTTGATTCCACAGCCGGAAGACCACTTTCAGGGCCATTTGTAATGATCGAGCCACCTCCGCTTGAGACTGGCCAGCTTCAAGTCTACCAACAGCTCTCCATCTCTAGGAATCATCTAAACGATTATGAGAAGTTATTCTCACTACTAACAGGCTAACTTGTTTGTTTTAATGCAATATTTACAAAACAGCAGGGAAAAATCTCATATGCTTAAACAATCTCAATCTAGTAATTCTGCAAAAACTAATGCTAATCAACTGTTTTTCCTAAACTGAAGGTAGATATTTTGCTACCCGTTCTTCAAAATATATAAAATACAAATTCCAAAAGTTTTTATGCAGTTTAAGATTATGACGAAAAACTGTTTGAGACCTTGATTTTGGACGAGTGCATAAAGATATAGCCTCTGTCCACTCTAATTGCTTTGTCCGAAGTAGATTTTCTGACCACAAAGCTGAATTATCACATTTATCATGGTCACCACATCTCAATATTATTGAGTCTTTGGTGATCTACTTTAAGAAGAAAGAAATTGCATTCAAGCTATTATCATTAATGGAACTTGCCAACAGTTTGTAGGAAAAATGGTATAAGATTCTCCAGCAAAGCATACACACACAAAACCTATCTATATCTTATTCATTCTGAGAAGGTAGTAAGTTTTGAATGTCAAAAATTTTCTTACACTAGACTAATCATGCCCCAGTTTGCTTTTTACACTCGTGTTTCCATATTTTTGTCCGATCCTTATTCATTAGGTATCCAAGAAAGTTTAACTTTAATAATGTGCACTAATGCCAAGAATTATTAACACATGGTATGGAACAAAATTCTAAGAAGTGTTTGTCCATTGTATTATAATTTAGTAATTGATTTAATTTCCAACTACATTCAGCTTAATTTAAAATGCAATTTTAACCCTTAAAAAGAATCTGAAATATAAAATGATATACGCATTTATAAAATTTAGGTTTGAGAGTAATGCTTTGGAAGCTGGCAAAAGAAAAAAGTTCTGCTTTTGCATATAAGGTAGTTATCACAGGAGCAACCCAGAGATGGATTCAAAAAATTTTCTGCTGAGGCTAAATCTCTAGATGACAACACTAGGTCAGAGGCACCATAAACTATACATGTAGACAATAATTAAAATCCACTTCAGTTCAACATGTTAACAGCTTGCAGAAGTGTTCAAACTAAACTAAGTAACAAAACAACAAAGAAGCATTTACACAAGATTGGAAAAAGATAGAAATGGCTAACCATGCAATGTACTATGTATAAAAAAAATATACATTTCGGGTGGAATATCCCCTATTTCCAAGACAAAACATCAGATTATCACTTTTTTTTTCTTTAAACAATATTATGCATAGTAAAGGAGTAAAAAGGGAGGTGTCAAAGTTTTTAAAAAATAAAAATAATAAGTTTTATAAAAATGAAATTTATAAATGAACTTCTCACTGGGAATATAAGTTATTCAATGTGAAAGTGAACATTTTGATGAATATTATTTTAGGTAAAAACAAATTACATCAGTTCAAAAACATCAGAACTTTTGGGGTTACCAGATATTATTATATATGGTTGGATAATAATAAATATTGGTGCATAAGTTTTTAACTGAACTATTCCAACTATATTGTGGTCCAGGTCATGGACTCATGGCCATCGTGTCATGAGTTCGAGCCTATTGCCACTAAAAACCCGCCATGGCACATTAAACCTGTTGAGGCTCAAACTTTTCCCATTGGTGTGGTGTGGAAGTTAGGAGAGGGGGTGCTAGCTTAGATGTCATCCTCATCACTTAACCATGGTTCAAAATTACGAGGACCAGTGCTGATAGCCCTTATATGCTGCTTTACAGTATGATATTAAAATACACTCATTCACAGACACCTATATTTTTAGAAATAAATCTATATATATATATACATATTACCTTATTCCTAATGAATAAACAATGCATCAAAGTAAAATTTTTGCAAAGAAGAAACACACAAGTCAAGCATATATTTATCTTTATTGATCACAGATTATAAATAAGCATATTTCATTTTATTTCTCAAGCCGGCATATAGGATTAGAATTGACCATATTTAGATTCAATTTGTGACCAACCAGCTCACGAATATTGTCTATTTTATATTTGATCATAGTAGGCCTAAAAAAAATTTAAAAAAAGATATAATTAAAATAGAAAAAAAAAACATATATAAGAATAAACTTTTATCACTCTTATTATTAAGTTATAAAAAAACCTTGATAATTTTTGAGGTAGGAAAAGTTTAATTTCTGCAAAATTTTGAAGTAAAAAATACTTATAGAATCAATAAAATAACTAAAACAATTCTGAGATTAACAATCCATATATTATTAACTTAAAACAGCTAATCTTATATATGTATTGTTTTCACAATGCAAAGCTATATTTCCACTACAATTATAATGAACTAGCCGTTACCCACCCGTTTCACCGGGTATTTCACGATGTTGTATATATGTATACTGTTTACATATATATTAATTATTGATATCTAGCATTAAGAATTCGATTGTACTGAAAAATATATTGATAGCTGTTACACTCTCGCCCCTTGATATAAAAAGAACATAAATTATAATATCTAATTTCTATTTATATCTAAAATAGAAGTAGAAAGATTTTTTGCACTCACTTAACCTAATAATCAAGTGGATTTCCACCAAAGCAACTTTCAGTGGATCTCTACTCCACAAAATAAACATGCGTGCTAAATTTCCAGTCTAAATATAATAGAGCAAAAACGGAATTTTTATCATCAATACCTCGTTGACATCATTCTTAGCGGATTCAAATTCAACAAAAGAAGCATTCAAACCAAATTTTATTATTATAGTCTTAGCAGTTCAAAAACTGGAATTTTGTCTATCAATACGCCCCAATAACTCTCCCCGCTTCCCCCTGGAGTTGATTTCCGTAAAATCCATTTTTAGTGGAACTCTATTCAACTTAAGAAAAGTGCTCAAAAAATTTCAAGTAAATGAGTTAAATTCAAAAACAGGAATTTTTCTATAACACGCCTTAATCCTCGCAACCCCACTCCTTTAGGGGTCCGTTTTCGCAAAAATTCTTTGTAAAAGGAACTTTATTCCATGATCGAACATACCTTCTAATTTTCAAGCAGGTGGTTCTATTAGTTGAAAAGCGGAAATATTTATCTATTACGCCCCTTAATCCCCCTCAGTGACCCTTGGGGATCAATTTCCCCAAAACTATTTTGTAGCGGATCTCTACACCATGAAAGGAATTCGCTTACCAAATTTTAAGACTGTACGTCGAATAGTTTAAAAATGGAAATAATTATCTATAACGCCCCTTAAGCCCCGCAATGCCACTTAGGAAATGATATTCACAAAACCCATCTTATGACAGATCAGTACTCAGTGAACGGAATCTGCTTACTCAATTTCAAGATTTTACGTCTAATAGTTTAAAAAAAGAGTTAATTGCCTATAACGCCCCTCAATTCTCCACGCCACTTGGGGTCGATTTTCACAAAACCCATTTTGTAGCGGATCTGTACTCTATGAAAGGAATCCGCTTTTTAAATTTCAAGACTGTATGTCTAATAGTTTAAAAATGGAAATAATTATCTATAACGCCCCTTAAGCCCCCACAATGCCAGTTAGGAAACGATTTTCACAAAACCCATCTTATAGCGGATCTCTACTTAATGAATGGAATCAGCTTACTAAATTTTGAGATTTTACGTCTAATAGTTTAAAAATGGAGTTAATTGCCTATAACACCACCTAATACTCTACAACGTCACTTGGGAGTAGATCTTGACAAAACCCATTTTGTAGCGGATCTGTACTCTATGAAAGGAATCAGCTTTTTAAATTTCAAGACTGTACGTCTAATAGTTTAAAAATGGAAATAATTATCAATAATGCCCCTTAAGCCCCCACAATGCCAGTTAGGAAACGATTTTCACAAAACCCATCTTATAGCGGATCTCTACTTAATGAATGGAATCTGCTTACTAAATTTCGAGATTTTACGTCTAATAGTTTAAAAAAGGAGTTAGTTGCCTATATATATAACGCCACTTAATTCTCTACAACGCCACTGGGGTCGATTTTCACAAAACCCATCTTATAGCGGATCTCTACTCAATGAAAGGAATCCGCTTACCAAATTTCAAGACTGTACGTCTAATAGTTTAAAAGTGGAAATAATTATGTATAATGCCCCTTAAGCGCCCTCAACGCCCCTTGGAGGTCGATTTTTATAAAAATCATTATGTAGGGAATCTCTACTTTATGAAAGAAATCTGTGTACCAAGTTTCATGACTGTACATCTAATAGTTTAGTAATGGAAATAATTATCTATAACGCCCCTTGGGGTTCGAACTTTGCAAAATCCGTTCTTAGTTGACGTCTACTCCATGAAGGGAACCTACCTACCAAATTTCAAGTCTGTAGGTTTAATAGTTCCGGAGATATCGTGATTAGTCAGTGAGTCAGTCAGTGAGTGAGTGAGTCGCTTATCTCCTTTACATATATAGATAAAAAAAAACATTTTTTCTTGAAAAACAATATTGAAAAATGCCTTTTGAAGCAAAAACAATCCAGACTGAAGATAATTCTTGATCCAATTTTCAATAAGAAATATTAAAAAAAAAAAAAAGAAATCAAATACTGAGACAATACAATTACTTAATGTCACTATATGACAAAATTTCATTAAACATTTCATTTTTTGATAAAAAAAAAAAAAAAAAAGTACATGGATAAAATGATAAAAAAAAAAAAAAAAGTTTGGTTATAAAATAATGATTATATATATACAAAAATGCACAAAAGACAAATTAAATTCAGAGAATTACATTAAAAGAAAAAATTTCTTTATGGAAACAGCAAATATTTTGTTACTTCTGATTTAAATGAATATTAATTCTGATTTAAATGAATATTAATTAAATAAAAAAAGTATCCATTTTAAATGTTAAGTAATGATAATTCTGTTTAGTAAAATTTGGATAGAAAAATTTGGATAGAGAGAATATTGATATCTAAATTTTAAACAGCAACTAGACATCACTAAAAGTTTAATGTTAATTACTTATTTTACTATACATTCTACATACAAATGATATGACTTTAAGGCTGTTTTCGCCTAATTTCTAAGAGCCCAAATCAAATTTCAACACATTTTCAGATAGGAAAGTGTGTTCAAATTCTCATATAAGTTTGTGACAATTCATATTTTGAAATACTTCTAATTGCATTTAGATTTATTAGAAAAGAAGTTTTGACTAAAATGAAAAAAATATTGAACTATGAATTTTTCAGAGTTTACCAACTGCATATTAAGTCACAAAAGAAAAAGAAAAAATCGCACCTTTCAAGAGAAAGACCCCATGCAATCACAGAGACACCTTCTGGAAGCCCCATTGGTAGTAACATTTCTGGTCTAAACATTCCAGAATTTCCTACTTCAACCCATTTCTTTAGACCTTCATGATAACTGAAAATTTCCATACTGGGTTCAGTATATGGATTATATGCAGGTTTGAAACGAAGTTTGGTAATACCTATGGAAAATACAGATAACAAGATCAAAAAATCAATGAGCTGCAAAGAAGGAATACAGAGATAAGAATCTACAAAGTATTATTAAAAAAATAAAATTATACAAATTAATTACAAAAGCATACTTGTAAAAATTTGTGTATTTACCAAGAACTATAACTGGTGTGCTATCTTCAGTTAAATCACAACTTTTATATTAAAATCGTAAAAAAAATAAATAAATTCAGAACTCATTTCTAAGGATGAAATTAATTTCCATAAAAATTCAAATTTTTAAATTATTATCAATATTTCCTGTTATAAAATACAGTTCCTTAAATAATGTAATAAAAACTTACCAAGGATTTAAAAGGTAACAGAGTATTTGGTTTTAAAAAACATACTTATTAAAGCATTTAAATCAGCATTAATACAATTAAATATCACAACAGAATTTCCTATTTAAAAAACTTACATACAATATCTTTGTAAGCTGTAGCTGTAATGTGTACCTATTATACCAATATGATAGCATATAATACAGCTATAATGTATTTTTTATATTCTCTCAGTGTAAGTTATATTTAAAAATAAAGTTCAAATCCCCATCACACACACACACACACAGGTATTAGGTATAATACTCCAAAAAAATTTACACACCTAATTTATGAAAAAATTGATGCAAGGTACCGATTAAATCACCAAGTGTCAGCCCATAGTCTGCAACAACACCTTCAATTTGATGAAATTCAGCAAGATGGGTAGCATCTAGTGTTTCATTTCTGAAAACTTTGTCTATACTAAAATATTTTGCTGGAGTAAATTCTCCCTAAAACACAAAGGGATTAAACATTTTATGTACATAATTTAATTTTTATTATAATATTGACAATTTTAAATAAATAAATCTATCAACAGATTTTCTTTGTACAATTGAAAATACAGGCAAATATCATAAATTGCAATTAGGGTTTATACAAAGAAAAAAAACTGTTTTCTGAAATTTAACTTTTCTATTGAATTTATTTTGAGTTTTTACAGGAAAAAAATAAGACATATTTACAACTTAAAATTTTTTAAAATTTAAAACACCATGTTATCCATATTTAAGTGGCATTCAGAATAGATGGAACCATCAGTTAATTTGTTGGTATTTTTTAAGTATGGTTTTTATATTTTCTAAGAACAACTAACAGTAGATTTTTTAAAGCAATTTTTTAAGAACAGTTTATCGTTAAAAGTTTTCCTTTAGTTGCCATTGTTTATGACTTTTTATTGAAAAGTGGGTATACTATTTTCCCTGTTTTAGGTTAAATTAAAAAATCAAGTTCAGATTTTTAAAAACCTTTGAAATTATTTTTAGTTTAAAAATAATAAAATAAATAAACCCAAATGTTTTCTTATTTCAGCCCAAACAAATAATGGAGAAGGTTGGTGGCTTGAAACAATGTTTAATCTTGCAATATCAGTCCTAGGCCTAACAGTTTGTTATTGTACTATTGTAACCATTCTACTTTGACCTTTACTGTCTTACTAGATTCCAACATATTGTTTTGCATTATATTAGATTTATAGCAACTTAATGCATGATTAATGTTTATATCTATGTATTGATATATATAAAGATTTACAGTTTATTCAACCTTTTGTTTGCTTACAAGATTTCATTTCCATCAAAACTAAGTCATTTTGAAAAAAACTGTTATATATATGCATATATTGATGATTTTACATGGAATTGAAGTTAAAACATTCCATTTATGTAAATTTTTCCTATCTTCAAATTCTTTTAAGAACACAAGCGTTCCGAGAATCAACTACTTTTATCAATCTTTTCTAATAAATCACACTTTGCTGCTAGAGTAATGAATAGTTCCCAGTTTCAAACTTTATTACTGAGATCAAGTAAAGTCATTATCAATGCCATTTACTGGAAAAAGGCACTTTTTCAACTACGAGTTATTCATCTTAATAGCAACAAAAGCAGTTCTTTTTAAAAAATCATATTTTGAGGAATATGTTTTCTTCTCACTGATTTCAATTGCTTTTTTAAACAATAAAGAAAATTATCAATCATATTTAAAAAAAATACTTTTCCATAATATTAATCCATAAATCTATCAATGATTTTGAAATTTATTAATTTTTTAACTTTACATAAGAAAAATATTTTTAAATATATGGATAACAATTATTCTGCAATAAATAGTTATATCCATTTCTTTTTAATGTACTTAGATAAAATTCTTAAAGAGAAAATATGTATTATAGAGAGTAAATAATTAGGAAAGAGTAAATGTGTACCATCACATCAAAAGCATTTCAATACCTGTATATTTTGCTCTTCCTGATACAATAACTGTCAATTTGCAGGGAAGGCTGCCCATTAATTTTTGCAATATTACAGAAGGAACAAAATGTGATTCTTGCATGAAAACGCCTGCTATGTTCAACTCTGTCATCAATTAGGGCAATGTAACCCAGATCATAGTCAATATTCTAATACACCCCAAAGGTGTTCTAAGTGATTCAGGTTTGGACTTTAAGCAGACCAGATCAATTCCTGAAAATTCACGTCAACAAACCACCTCTGCTTATGCCATACAGCATGGGCAGGAGCATATTCTTGTGAAAAAAGGAATGAACCCTCTTCGAACTATTGCCACAATGTAGGCAGCAAGGAACTGCCAAAATTAGTTTGCATTTTTCTTTCACTGTATTTTTCTAGCCTTGAAATTATAACTGCAAACTCATTTGATTTACTTTATACTTGTCTGGGAACCCCAGTAGTTTAACATCACTAGCTGAATCTCCAACAGTAAGGGGAAGGAGTTTGGATACCTTTGATCATATAGTACATATATATACATACGTAAGCACAAAGAAAACTATAATAATAATAAGTTTAAAGAATTCATTAAACATATATTACTTGCTGAGCAAGGGCATACAGCATACGAGCACTCACAGCTGTAGTGTGAGTTCTCAACAAATTCTTCTTAGCTTCATCAATCTTCCAATCACATCGGTATCTGCAGATAGAAAAATAACTTAGCTGTAATCTATGATTTATAAAACAGAGTACTATCAAAACATTAAAATGATTTGTTTCATTATACTATTAAAACACTGGTAATGTTTAAAATTTATGTGAATAGATAAACAGGAGGAAAAAAATGTTCAGTGTAATAATGGACTTAATAATTGCCAACTGGTTGGTGTAGTTAGTTTGTCATTAGCCTTGTACACCCAAGTTTGTGGGTTTGACTGCGGCCCAAGTCAGTGGATTTTGTTAAATCTACTTGGTCTTGTTGCTATTGGATGTACTTCAATCCAGTTAAAGAATTTCTTGAAGTTGAATCATTTTTATTATTCACTAAAATAAATTTTGATAAAAGGAAACTATCCAATAGAAACCAAAATCTAACATTCTTAAGCTGCATCAGACACCAGATTACACTGGTATAGAACAAAAGTATATTCTACTTATACATATGGCCACCTGGTGGCAGAAATAAACATTTATGTAAATCAGTTTATGCAAACGAGAAACATGTTTCATTGATGATTTATGCAAAAGAGCCAATCAGTGGCACACACAGGAATTTTTCAAGGGGGTCCGGGTTGAAAGTTCACCATTCTTGTATCATGCTCCTTTTGATTTTGTCAATTTTGGGGAACAAAACACAGTAAAAAAACTAATTTTTGAATAAATAATTAGCACTAATTAATAAAATTAATCATTAATAACAAGTAATTAATTAAATTTTACGTACTATATACTTAGAATTATAATCAATCTGAAAAAATCAAGGGCCTTGGGGGTCCGGACCCCCCCTCCCCTTGTGTGCGCCACTGGAGCCAACTCATATCTCTCTCGATATAGAATAAAAGAAAAATAGAGATTAAAATATTCAATCTTTATTTTTTCTTATTAATTATTTATAATACTCATATTATAATTATTATGAGGATAAAAGAGATTAAATTAATTTAATAAATAGATAATTAAATTTAGTAGAAGATTTTTGAAGTGCTGGAATTTATTTCTAATAAAATTAAACTCATTTCCAGCAGATTTCCATGAGGCAGAAAATCGGCAGCGTTCATGATGTATGATCATGTGGCATGTTAAAGATCACAAGAGTGCCTGTTTGGCTCAGGTGCTCTCAACAAAATTAAATTCCTAGTACCATTTTGCACCATCAGAGCTCAGGAAACTAGGTGTCAAAATTGCATTGCAGTGATTAATATTCCACCTATATGGTACTGCACTTGAAAGTGATACCAACTCCCAGGGAATGTACTAGGTCTACAATGGTAATATACCAATCTGCAGCTCCATTATAAATTTAAAAAAGTATGCAAAAAAGAAAATAACTAATCAATTAAATTACTGCATTCCAGATACAATATAATAAATTTATAAATAAAGTGACATTAAATTTTTTTAAAAAAACTAAGAAATTAAATTTACTTATTTTAAAAAGTTCATTATTTTAATACTAATAAAACAGTTTCATGAACTTGAAAATTCTGCAACATTGGTCATGAACATTCTCTCTCCTCTAACCTTTCATTGGTAATGTAATTATCTTAATGCACACATAAATCTTTTACCTATTCATTTACCAAAACTGCTTTTAAAATTAAAGTACTTTTCACATGAAATATTGAGAATCATAATCATAGCATATTTGAATATAATCTAATGCAAATAAACAAAAGAATAACATCAAATTCACATTTTAAGATAATTTAAAATTCCTTTAACATTAAAAGATTATTCCGTAATTTAAAAAAGATAAAATCATACTGGTTCACACATGTTAAGCAACAATTTTGGAAAAATATTTATTTATTAAGTTCACTGTCAGAATTTTATACATATAATTTAGAAAAGAACGTTATAAAATTCTTAGGTATTATGTTCTAATTCGAAATAATATTTGAAAAGTCATAAGTACATAGAAAAATAATTATTTTAAAGAGCACTCAGATAAAAAAAAAAACTACCTTAAAAATGACAAAAATTTGAATACGGTAAATTTGCTGATTGCAGACAAGATAAATCTATACAAAAATTTTATGAAAACTTGTAAAGGGAACTCACCCTTGAGAACCGTATCCTCCAATAGAATGAACTGTTTTTACCTTTTCTAAGTAATCCATAGGAAAATCAACAGCAAATTGGGGATCTAATAATAATTTTAAAAATTGAGAAGAGAACGAAAAAAAAAATATTTGCAGATTTAGATTTAATATAATATAGAACAGTTTTCATCTTTACAACAAAATATATGAAAATTTTTCAAAATATAACATTTTCTAATTACACTGCTGGACAATTGCTAAGGACGGATCACAAATTGCTGTAGCATAACATTAAGCGAGACATGATGCCTAGTAGGATAAAATATAGTTGCCACACTGTTCAGACATTAGAATAAAGAATATTTATTATTCTGGAAAGTACAAAAGCTGTGAAACATCTGAAAGAAAAAAAAATGTTCATTTGATCTGCGTACGGAGAAATGGAATAATGCATCTAAAAGTCAGCAGGCACCTTAAAGAAAGGTATCAGTACGAGATATGTCCACCGTGGAGTGTGATGCAACATTCCACACGTCGTACCATACTTTGCACAAAATTATCCAGCAGCTGTTGAGGCAATTTATCCCATTCCTCTGTGAGTGCACGGATGAGGGTGTTCTTGTTTGTCGGAGGATAGTTTCGACCAGCAACTTGCCTCCCCAAAGCATCCCACACATTTTCAATGGGGTTTAGATCTGGAGAACGTGCTGGCTATACGAGACGTTGAATACCCTCGCTGTCTAGACAATCCTGAACAGCGAGTGTTCAATGACATGTTGCGTTGTCGTCCATAAAAACAAATTTATCACCGACAGCACCACGGAAAAGACGAACATGAGGAAGTAGAACTTCATCAATGTATCGTTGGCCCGTCATAGTACCATTCGCAACCACATGTAGGCGCGTGCGGCCATTGATCATGATGCCGGCCCACACCATGATACTGCATGTCGGATATCGGTCCTTTTCCTGGATATTTTCTGGATGATAAGCAGTACCACTCTCGCGCCAGATCAGTTGGCGTCTACAATCCGATGACAGACTGAACCTACTCTCATCTGAGAATGGCACGCATGCCCAGTCCTGTTCAGTCAAATTGTGATGCTCACGACACCATTGCAAACGGGCAGTACGGTGCTGTCTGGTCAATGGGACACACACAACAGGTCTGCGTGCGTATAGTCCTCCTCCCCTCAAACGTCTGGCAACAGTTTTTCGGGAGATCTGCTTTCCTGAGGCAGCAAGAAACTGATTTGCCACCTGCTGAGCTGTGGTGCCCCTGTTCCTTTTTGCTGATAGGACGATATATCTGTCTTCTGAAAGCGTCGTACTTCTAACACGACCTCCCCCGTGCCGTCTACTACACATTCCAGTAGTTTTAAATGACTTCCACAGCCATGAAACAACGCTGTGAGCGATGTCGAACTCCCTGGCAACATCTGTTATTTTTCGCCCTTCTTCGATCTTTCCAATAATTCGGCCACGCATAAAATCATCTATGTGATGTCGGGAAGACATGCCAAAAATTTTAAGTTCGTCTATTAAATCTTTCCTGTAAAACTTTGACTTGAAACAACAACTGTCCACACACGTCAAAACCTTTAAAGCTCTTATGAACGTTATCACGTGATGAACAGACGTGGAAAAAAATTTGCATATATTCATACTTCTTCTTACTAATATCCCACACTTATTCTGATTTTCCACATTTTGCTTCCTTTCATTTTGTGGTTGCTATGGATGATAGTGTTATCCGTCCTTAGCAATTCTCCAGCAATGTATAATAAAGATTAATTAAAATTTTTCAAACAAAATAATATACGAATCTGAATGCTTACAAGTTATAAAAACTAAGTATGTAAAATTGCAGTCATTCAATTTTATTCAATTTTATTATTTGCCAAACAAAATTTTTAAAAATTAAATTTGATGCTTTTACATAAAATTAAAAAACCTCAATGCTTTTTTTTATATAAACCAATTAACTGTATCATAAATCTTTATTTTATCATTCATCGTAAATCTATATTTTTCCATTGATTAAAAGATATTGTATACTTTTGAAAAATTGCATGTAGAGTAAATCAAGAAACAAGCATAAAGATGCAATATAGAAATATGAACATTAATAATAGCTGATTCCTTAATCACAAGGAAAAAAACCTTAAGCAAAAGTGAGTCTTTTTCAATATCTCAATTAGAAAAATGAGGAAAAAAACCTGAAACAAAGAAGGTATCATGCAAGTCTCTAGCTGGATGTTGCTGAGGTTGAAACAGAGCATCAAAATTCCAAAAAGAGCTTTCAATATAATTATTTGTAGGCATTTCTGTAAATCTGCAAGATAAAAAAACTCTTACATTAACAGCTTAGATTTTATGATAATTGAGAAAGAACTCATACATTTCAGAATAAAATTTATACATCAGTTTTCAAACTACAATTAGTAAAGAAATATTTTAAGATCTCACTTTTTAAAAACAGTCTTTCAATGGCTTATAATATTTTATAGATGATTGATAATAATTAGATAATATACTAAGCAAAATTAAATTACATGAGATTCAATATTTTTTCAATATTTTTTCCTCTTTAATATCTTGGGAACTAATTCTGTCAAAATAAATTACTACATTCAACTCCAAAAATGATATTCATTTTGAATATTATTAGTATTGGATTTTTTCTGAAATATATTTTTGGCTTCAAGAAATTTATACCATGTAAAAGATTTTTCAAAAGGAATCTGATAAATACTAAAAAAAAAAAGAGATACAGCATTAATATTTTGTAGCAAGCTGAGACTAAATCCAACAAGTTATTAAATAAAATATTTTCTGAAAATTCAATAAAACAATGGCAAAAGGTACTGATTCAAAATTGCATGAAATTTACAAAATGTTGATCCTTTCATTAATAGTAATATTTTTTTTTAATAAAATGAGTCAAACACATTTAATTAAGAAGTAATTTGAGGTATGAGATTACAATAACACAATTTCTCACTAAGAAATATTTAAAAAGAAAAATTACTTAGAGATCTTACTTGTAGAGAAATATCTATATAAATAAAGTAGTCCTGAAAACTCAATCTAATGTGAAGACCGAGTGGGTGGCCGAGTTTGCTTGAGTATGACAGAAAATAAACTGTCTAAATACATTTAAACAAAAAAAGTACTTATTTTATGAAGGCATAGAGTATTTACTACATGAAAATGAAAATTAATGAATACGTAGTAAACAGTTATTTATCTGATCAGATACATCTCAGAAAAATACTTTATGAAGGCATGCAGCTGTCTATAAGGAAAATTAAGTAGCCAACTTAGCAAAAACTGGCAACTTTTCTTTTAAGAAATGCATAATATCCTGTTGTCTCCTGAACTGCACTCAGCGTTTTGCTGCTTATCAAGAAGTTGATGAAGGAACAGTAAGTTCATTATCAATGCATTTTGTATTTCAAAATACTGAAGGGTGGTTTTAACAACCTCTAGTTCCTCACAATGTGATAACTTAGGAGTCTTAGCAGTGTCCTTAATGTCAACGTCTTTATCATATTTTCATTAAGGGGTAGGATTTTTGATTGGTTTGCATTTAGGTATTTTTCTACTTGCAAAAGTGTAGACTAGTTATCTGGACTACCAGGTTATTGAGAGTCAAGTTTTCAGGACTCTACTGTATTATATATGCATAATTAAAGAATAATATACATTGATGTTTATTTACCCCATTTCCAAAAATATCTGCCTGAATTCCGCTCGCACTTTCATAAGAGGATGACGATGGCCACAATCTGGAGCAATACCAAGTGCACTGAAATTATATGGCTTGAAGGTTTTGTCTTTCCAGGAAGAACTAAGCAAGATATAAATAAAGAAATTTAAAAAAATTTATTTACCAATATAAATATTCAGATATTAAATAAAATAAATTTTCCTATAAAAATAATTAAAGAATTTTAGAATGAATTTATACAAATTTTATTAGAAAATAAAGTTAATACTATGCAGAAAAAAATTTTACTTAGCAATAATCAGAAATATAGAAAGTTCAAATATTAATTACCGTAAAATCCGGCGTATAATGTGCACCTATACTTCCAAGCAGCATTTTTTTAATTTTTAGGTATGTTCGTCGTATAACGCGCACCTCGATTTTTACGAAGAAATCTGAAATGATAGAATACAATGCTCTTATGTTTTGAAGTCATTTGCTCGAAATATTATTCCAGACTTTTGAAATAATAGTATATTTCTAGAACTAGAACTCTTTTAGTTCATAAGGTATGTCATTTCATTTAAATAAACCATATTTTTAGAAGTAATTTTTTTTAATGCTCATCTCTTTCATTATTTTTAAAGCTATCATTTTTATGCTCAGTGTATAACGCACACCCTAATATTTCGATCTCATTTTTTGTGTTCAAACTGCCCGTTATACGCTGGATTTTACTGTACTTAATATTCTTAAATATCTATATATTATGAAAAATAATTTAGTAATTGTCAGAAAGTATAGAGGGATATTTTTCTTAAAACTCTGATGAACCATAAAAAGCAACGAAGAATAAAAAAAATATATGAATTTAACAATAAAAGCTATGCGTAAACATAAATACAATTTAATATAGTCCCCAAGAAGATTTAGGCATTTGTCATACTGGTGGTGAATGAGCTTTACAACACCCTCTTCAAAGAATGTTCTACGAGTGACATGGAGTTGACCTGAATGTTGTTTAGAAGCTCCCTATCAGTGTGAAAACTTAAACCCAATCTCAAATAAAATGCATGATCAAGCATCACAGTAAAACTACTATGAATAAACAAAATGCATAATTCTAAAATTTGCATTATATTTGTAAAAAATAATATACAATATACACAAGAAAAACAGATATATGTCACAATTATAATAAAAGAATATAAAAGGAAATACACACGTGGATATCATTTCAGGTGTTAGATCTGTTTCTTGTTTAATATGGGATGTTGTGAAGTCAGGACCTTTTTCTATTTTATAACTTTTAATAACTCTGAAAAAAAAATCATGAAAGTTCAAAATAGAACCTTTTTAATAATTAAAACTTAATTTTTTATACAAATATATGCATTAAATTTTCATGGCAACTGATACTTTAAAACTATAACAAAAAGAAATATTAATACGCAGGTAGAATTAAATACACACACATCTTAATTTTTCTTCTCTTCTTTAAACAACGAAACACAACTAATGAAGGAGAGACCTCAATTTAACGAATTCATTGAGACTGAACATTTTATTCATAGCCAAAATATATCCTGCGAACTTAGCAGTGTAAACTGGTACCATTCTAGATGTACACTCCATTGCAAGGTGCTACCATCCAATGAGTTTAAAATAATGGATGCACTACAGTATAATAAAACTAGCTTCTTTCCACAGTTTACCCATACAGAGAGTCTCACTTCCCTATCAGTCCATCGTCAGGTGAAATGGGAACAATCCCACATTCTCTTTCCATGAAGACCTCTTATATTTTTCACTGTATTATTTTCATTATTGATGGGAATGTTACAATTTTTCACTGATTTTGAGGAATTTCATTTTCTTTTTATTCACTTTCAACTCTACTAATTTAGCATTTTTTGTAAATATATCAGCTTTGTTTATAAATCCCTTTATTAAGATGCTGCTGCTAAGATATTTCCAAAGAAAAAAAAATTCCATCTTATTCTTGTTTTTTAATCCCTTAAAGTATAGTATATATATATATAGCTGTCATGATCTAGTCAATAAAGATAATAAAAAGATGTGACTGACAAAACTCAAAACTTCACATAAAAAACAAAATATTAATGATTAAATAAAATGTAAATTTTAATATTTCTGTACATTTTTAAGTGATTTATTTATGACTTTTTTTTATAGAATACCATAATGTTTTTAAAATTTCTGTCTGAAAATTTTGAAACTTTAACTTCTAATGTCTTCTGGACTGAGGATGCTGTTTTATTTTATTTTTCATTCTATTAATTGCAATTCTTTCAAAAACTTTGATGTGGTAACCGTAAACTTTATTCCCCTTCAATTTTCACAATTTGATTTATCCCCTATTTCTTTAAACTTTGTTGATTACTACTCCTACCCAGTATTCCAGTATTTTTGCACAGTATTCATACAGTATTATAAAAATTATCTAAGCAATACGAGATTATACTTTCATCTGCTTTTAGCATATGAATATCAATATTATCTATCTACAAGTTTTTTCACTTTGAGCACTCAGAATTTTTCTAATCTCAACCAGCCAGATTTTCTCTACAGTAATGTTAGGGTTTAAGAGACATTAGATGTCTCATCTAGATCTTGTGTATGTTTAGTATCTGCTTAAGTTCATACTTCAATAAATAACGATAAAATAAGCAAAAGCTCACAATTGTGATAGAGAATATAAGCTATTTATAACTCAAAGTAACACTCTGTGACAAATCTATACAGAACTTTATCACTAACCTTCTGAGACGTCCTTTTTAGGGAAATTTAATTCCCTACCTATTTCCAATCAGCTCCAAAAAGAGGTCAGGGATTCCTTATTATATGCAGATTAGATAAAGTATTTAAGTCAAACGGAATAGTAAAGCAAAAATCAGTAGGAGAGAGAGATTGAAGCAGGAAGTTATAATAATGAAGTTAGAGATTTATTATTGAAGATTTCTAGGTGGATAAATTAATCTCAGGAAGAGCTGAGCTGCAGTGTGGTAAATATTGATTTAAAATTAAAGTCTCATTAAAGTTTTATATTAGGAGTGAGATTAAAGTTAAATGTTCAATAGGAACATTATTGAATATAATTCTGGGATCTCTTTTATTGCGGTAATCTCTGCGTGATCGATATTCTAATTGTTAATTAATTGGATCCTTAAATATTTAAGTTAATATAAAGGAAAGTCCCTTTTAAACCTCATAAAGCTATTTTGATTTATTTGTCATTAAAAGTCTTTGATTCTATTTGGGAAAGACAACCAAATAAAAAAAGTTATTTATAAAAATGGCTACTGGTTCTTTATTGACTCAAAATTATTCTCGTTCTCAAAGTGAGATCCAAGGGGATCTTCACAACTATAAAACCAACATACCAATCAAAATTGTAAAAACCAATATAAATACACCTCTTTAAAAACTATGAAACTACAAGTAATTAATGAAGTAAAAATGTACTGTGACATAAAGTATCCAGAATAGTAAAACACAAGCATTTATATTTTTAAATACAAAAGTAAATAAATAATTAATCACTCTGAAGAAATTTATTTAAGAAGAATGCTAAATTCATTATGATTAACAATCTTGCAATTAAATGTTATTCTATAAACAGTAGCAAACCATAAGCAGTTAAATGAATTATTTTGAAAATCAAGTTGGTTTGAGATTTTAAATGCATGTAAATACATTTAAAAGCTAAAGTGTTTTAAGTTTAATTACACGTGTAATCATTCAAAAATTCAATATTATTTTAAGTTAAGTAAAGTGCCCATCGAATAATAATAAAATCATTGTTGTGCTTTAAATAAATTTTCTAATAAAACCAAAATTAAATGCTTTTTTTTTTGCCTAAAAATAATATTTTTAAAAATAAACAAATGACATATATCATTTAAAAATTCCTACACTTCTTGCAAGAGTTTTCTTTTCTTCAATTCAAGTTTAACTTTCTGTGGTACTTCATTTTCTCTTGACTTTTGCAACTTAAGCAAATTATTTTGAACTTCATCTATTATATTGTCCACCTAAAAGCAAATTCAATGAAAAAAAAAACATTTAACTTGTGAAAAACAATGTCATGACATTTCACATTATGTAATTTTATTTAATGTAAAATAAAGATTCAATTAAAAAAGTATCAAATAAATACTAAGAAAAATTCATATTGTAACCACTCTTTGTTTAGACTCTTCCCTTATTAACAGCAGAAAAACTTTCACGCAATCTAGTGGGTAAAACAATGTTCAGTGATGGTCAAGCTTTGATACAGCAAAAACGTTCAAGCATATGCTCCAATCCTTTTAATTCTGAACTAAATATTAGTCCTCTAGTTATGCATGTAAATGCCTGTTTTGTTTAATAATGTGTTTCCATTAACTAGTGGGCTTAGTTAAGAGCCCCTTCCCCATGTATCCCTTTATTACATTGGGTCTCCCCTTATAACATGAAATATAAGAAATCTGATTTTTAATATTATTTTAATCCAATTCAAAGAAATCTAATTTATTACACTTATTCTAAAAAAGCATTTCAATTTTTTAAAACTAACTTCCAGTCGTAACCAAAAATTTCATTTTACAAATAATCAGACTTCTACATTGTATACTGCTCACACTAGGGAATGAATGAATATCATCCAATGATGAAAAAATGAAATGGAATTTCATAATTCTCTATTGAATATTTTAATTAATATTTCAGAGTATTCACAATTAAGTATTACTAGCTAAACAACTAAACTCTGATTGATGGCAAAGGTAAATGGAGAAACTACTAGTAGAGAAGAATTTAGAATCTATAAGGATCCCCTATAAGGGAGTATGTGTTGTAAATCATTTGGATCACGGGATCTGAGTAGGCAAAGCTCAGCTGGCACTCATGAAGATACCACGTGGTCTATCAGGATTAAAACAAGATGTAAATGACTTAAGGGTAATCTTGTCTGTGCTGCTTGATGTACTCTGTTTGCCTCATATATCAATACATTTCATGTGTAATTTAGAATAAAATAAGTGAAATGTAAATGATTTATTAAATTTATAGTTAAGAATAAAGACATGAAAAAAAGACATCATGGACTGAAGATTATTTTAGAGCACAACACACACCATATTCATTAGTGTAAACCCATATTGGCTTGAAGATTCAGTACTTAATATTAATATCTAATTAAAAGATTTATTCACTTAAGCAGCATTTACTTAATTAGTTTTTTTCCATAGTTAGAAGCTAAAAAAACTGAAGAAATACAGATTTCAATCAAATATTTCCTTTTTTAGAGCAGTAATATATATAATCTAAGATATCTAAACCTACAATGCATTACATCTATACACTTAAAAATGACATTATTCAACTCATTAAAATTAATCTGAATAAATGATATTTTTTAGCGATACCAATTTTTCTTAATTAGTGGGTGAAGAAAAAGAATTTTTCATCTGTTTGAAAATTGATTTATGCAATATCATATAATATAATGCTTTGAATTGGTCTCACTAGATTTTAGAACATATAATTTCCACTGAGTTGAAAGTATAAAATAATTACAATGAAATATTTAAGTTTCTGACCTGATAATTTAAATTGATCTAGTTCATAATTTTACAAATAATATATATACTTGGAAAAAAGAGTAATTTTCATTCTAATTTTTTTTACCCTTTATACAGTAAAAAATTATTTATGTATTTTTATTAATATAATTCGATGCAAATTTTATTGTAATACAAACATATCCTTTTTTTCCCCACAAAGCTTTATTCATTTTGGTGATGAATGTTTATTGTCTCAGAATTATTTTGTTACAGTTATCAAATCATAGCATGGTTCCTCGAGTATTTAAAAATACTTTTTTCCTTTAAAAAATAATTATTGTGCAACTGTTTTCAATGTGGGCCTTGTTAATTTGCAAGTATTGCAAAAGTTTCATAGGTGTGGAATTATGTACATTTTTTAATTTTCTAATTCAGTTTTATTTCTAAACACAATACAGTATATATCTTTCATGTATATAATTTAAATATCAGACAATATCTTTAATGCCTAATTTAAATCCTACATTGATAGATTTTTAAAATTTTATTTGATGAATATACTATATTTAAACACCATTCTATAACATTTTTAACAGAATAATTCAACATATCTAGCCTTATACACACATCTCTGTTTATTAATTTAGTAATTTTAAAAAACATCATAAAATTTGATATCATAAGTGAAATTAATATTATAAGTGAAAAAAATTAATAATAAAATACATTTGCTTTCTTAAAAAAGTAAATAGTTACATCAATAAATACCTTTCGAAAAGCTAGAGTTGCACCATTTTTTTTTCTACATAAATCCAACCAGCAGACATTGCCTTACTAAAACCAACATTAGACTGTGGAACAGTCTTCTATAAATAGAGAAAAAAAAGTTAGCTGAATTAAATAATTAAAAAAATTATTTTCAGCATTTATTTTTAAATGTATTTTTGCATAGTATATTTTTAATTTTGAAAAAGATAAAAAAAAAAAAGAAACCAATACGAATTAAGGTACACAATAAATAATTACAGGTCCATATTTCTATAAAAATGTTCCAGGTCTTTGGAGTACTTTTTTAAAAAATAGAATACTAAAATATTATAAATGCTTTTTAGGAATAAATACTAATATTAAACTAATAATATTTTTAAAAAAATATCTAAATTTTACAATTATAAGCAATTTAGCAATATTTTTGAAAAACTTCCAAGTGATTAGAGAAAAAAGTAGTAAGGTTATATCAGTAAAAGTATTACTAAAACAAATTAGATATATTTATCGAGAAAATGTATTAAAATTTTAATGTTTTATTAAAATTTTAGAGCTAACTGAGTAAACATTTTAAGAAATGTGACATTCTTTATGAGACTATTATTTAAATAACAAACTATCATTCAAAATATATTCATACATAAGAAATATTTTAGAACCTTCTCTAGAAAATAATATTAATATCAGGCCCAAAAAATTTTACAGAAATAAATTTATAACGTTTTGATTTATCAGACTCACCAAGACAGATTTTAAACAATTTAAATGCCCACTTCTGGTAGATTAAAGACCCACTTCTGGGTTTTCCAATTTTATAAAATTGATTGTAACTTGGCCTCTAGTTAGCGTAGAAACAAAAAAAAAAGTATGTTTTGTGAAGCCCCAAAAGATAACTCTCTCAATAAAATAAAAAGCAAAAGGCTAAAATATGCTCTAATTCAAAATAATAAATTCCAGTATACTTAATTTAGTGTTAAATAATCATACATTAATTTGACAAACATCAGATGAAAAAATTAATAATACAGAAGATTTTTCTTATGATTCAACTTCCAAAGAAAAATCAGTAATATACATAATAATACTCATCTTGCAAAGATAATTTAATAAATAAAATGTTCTGAACTAAGGTTAAAATAAAAATGTCAATAATGGCTGAAAGAGATATCTCATCTCATGTATTAAAAAACTACCTCTGCTCTTTTTTCTGTAAGTTTAAACATAATTATTATAAAAATTTACCAAATTGTATTACTGACTAACTATTTTGGATATTACCTATAAATACTGTAAAAATAAAGTCCTTAAAGTAGAAAGAGAATAGCAATAGTATAAGTGAATATATACTACTCGATTTCTGAACTTTTGTTATCTTTACAATTCTTCATTATATATACATACCTAGTTTTGCAAAGTTTTTCAACAATATATAATAATTCATATTCATTATGTGATGTATAAATTATCACCTTATAAATTATATTGAAAAAAGTTCTTGTTTAAAAGCTCGAGACAAAATAAAATTTTAACATAATCACTTGTCATACATAAAATAAATGCTTACAAACACTCATTTTTTAACCAAGTAGAATATTGAATAACCAACAATTAAACTTGATGCTTAAAATACTTGATCTGAACACAATTTCATTTAGTTATTTCCTATGGTTCAGAAAATGTTAAAGCTTACGATATGAAATCAATAAAAATTACCACATCAGAAATAAAGTTACACGCATGATTTTCAGCACAACTGGAACTCATTTTAAAAAATAAAAATAAAAAAGGCCTTTTACAATTTTTCTCCCTGCTTGACGAAAATAATATCACTATTAAAAGCTGAAAGGAAGCTAAATTATGTGAATAGATTAAAAACAATTTTCTTATACAATAGAATTTGATCTTTATTCCTTTCTGTTTAAAAGAATTAAGTAAAAAACTGCTCAAATAACATACATTTAAATTTCATAAGAAAATATGATTGTTAGTACCAGAGACATTGAGGAAAAACCATTGGTGTTGGAGGGTGGATGGAGCGTCTGATTTCCGAAGGAAATCTAAATCTCCAATCAGTCAAAATTTGGGGAGTGACATTAAATTGATAATTTGCCATTTTTTAGTTTTAGGTATTAATAAATTTGAGATAGTAATTTAAAGTTAAAATTTAAAGATTGCCAGTAGAGGTAAATGTGCGAAAAAATCTGGAAGCGAGTTGTTTTGTGTCATGTGATGAAAAATTGACATTGCCTACCGGACTCTGTTTCCCTGCAAGCGGAGAAGGAGCCGGCGGAAGGAGTGAAAATCGGCGCAGTAGGGGAAGGAGTCAGCGAAGCTGTCACCTCTCCTACTTGCCGGGTGAAAGTGGCCGTCGGAACGGCTGTATTTAAAGGTCTTAGCGTGAGTTTTGCTCGTCCAATCAGGAGGCAGCAGCTCGCGTGGGGGCGGGGTCAGGCGAAAATTTTTCAAAAAAGTTTATCTTGGGATTTGGAGAAATGATTTTAAAGTAGAATGTTTCTAGGTCTATTAAAATTTGGGTTTGGGATGTATACTTCAATTTTTCTAAGGGTTCTGTTATCGATTGTTTCTATATCATTGTAGAATTTTATTGCAAGTTTCTTGATATTTTCCCGGATGGTTTTGAGATGGAGCGCAGGCCTAATGTCTGCATTTCTCATAAACCATCGGGCATTCGTGAGGTGTCTTATAACGGCATTTTGAGATGTTTCTAGGATGTTAATATTTGAAATAGCTGCATGCTCCCAGACTGGAGAAGCATATAAGATCACTGGTCTTATAGAGGTATAGATAAGCATCTATTTTTTAATGTCAGTGGTGAATTCCGAGCGAAATAGGGGGAGTACATACAGGCTAGAGCTCGGAATTTATGTTTAATGTGTAATATGTGATGTTTAAAAGTTAAGTGTTCGTCGAGGATGACTCCAAGGTATTTTACAATTCTGGACCATGGAACCGGGTGGTTTTGGATGTGGATTGGCCGTGGTTTTCTTGTGTTGCGTCCTGCGGAGAAGAAGACTGCTTCAGTTTTCGTTGGGTTTATGGAGATTTTCCATTTATTGTACCAGTCCTCTAGCTCCGCTAGATGCCGGTGTAGAAAGTGTGTAACGCAAATTTTATTTGCGCTTTGAGCTAGGATCGCTGTGTCGTCTTCGAAGAGACAAACGGTTGTGTGTCTTGTCTTTGGAATGTCATTGATATATATGTTGAAGAGGGTAGGAGGCATATATACCAGATTACTTCACAGAAATAATTAATCAGCAAAAATGTTGACATTTTTTTTCAATAATAATCTTTTACAAAAGCATTCCCTAATTTAACTTAAAATAGCTTTACTTTACTGTTATTCATGCAAGAAAAGTATCTTTTAAAAGTGTTTTTCAAAAGTAGAACACACAGCTTTCATAAGATGTTTTCATTTTTGAACATAACATGATAAGTGGATAGATAATAAAAAATATATGTGTAACTAGTATACTACTACTTAATGCAGTCAGATTCCATATCATAGGTTTGATCTTGAATATTTTAATCAAAAAAAATTGTAGCATGAGAAAATTATGATTTTGAAAAATTGATACTTTCTAATCCAATTTTTACACCTACTTGATAATTCACATTTTTATATCACTATTTTTTTATTTCTTTATATTTTTAGAATTGTGAAAGTAATTTATATATTATCAACTGATGCATGCATCTAAAAAGTATATGATTAACATTTTTTGTATTCAAGCATGTGAGATATCTAATATAAGGAGAGTTTTTTCATTAATTCCCACTACTCTAAACTTTTAAACAAGATGTAATTAAGAGTTTAGACTAATTTCTTTATGAAAAATCAGTTTTAAGAAGAAAAAATGGCATCTCTCTCTCTAGAAAAAGTTAATTATTGGCAGAATATCATTCATGTGATCAAAACTAGTTTTGTGAATATATAATGCACAAATTTTAGTTACATTTCATGAATTATTTATCATGTTATACGTCTGGAAATTTCAAAATCAAAATTCTAAAATGAATTTACATTAACCATCTTGAACAATATTGTATGTTGCCCTTACGATAAACAGAGCTCTTAAGTTTTGGAAAAGATTGAATGTTTTATACATTTGAACACACATTTCCCATAAAGTTTCACTTACATCAGTTTAAAATATTTAAAGTAAAATAAAATCTACTTTTACATGATTTAACAAAATCAAATCACATTACTCAACAATTCACAAACTGATTTTTATCTTATAATATTTTATCTGGGGGAGGGGTATTTTTACAATGAAAAACTTGGTTGTCTCTCTAAAATCTTAAGATAAGAATTTATCAAGAAAGTAAAATAATGTTACCATTAATTGCTGTTGCAATATCCCTTCAGGAGGAATAGCATAAAATACAAGTGCTTCATAGCTTCCATTTGCAGCAACTTTTTCTCCTTCACTAGTTAGTTTCCAATACTTATTATCTTGTTGCTCTGCATTTATAAGCTATTTACAGAATAAGATATATATTTGTACATATAAAGAAAAACTTGCAGGAATTTAGAAGTAAGTAAAACTACATCACTACACTTAAACTAATTTGCATTAATTATTCCATTGAATAGAGAAAGAGAAAATGAACATCTGCATTTGATAGGCAACTTTAAAAAATAAAAGTTTTTGAATTGTGTTAGTATTGCAAGATAATTATAAAAAAATCTTGGAATTACTGCTAATAAACATATGTACCAGAAGAAGGGGGGAAAAAAAGAAATGTTGAGAACTCTTATATATGTGTAACAAAAAGGATACATTTTCAAATTCATCTGCAATTAATTGTGGATTCCAGACATTAATTAGTATTCATTCTTAGTGAACTTTGTTTACGAGAACTTATTTTGCACTCTTTCTCAATCTATAGATTACATTCTACAGCAAAAAAATTACCAAAAATGTTGCAACACTTTGAAACATTACTTCACAATAGATATAAATGATTACCAAAATTTTGTAACAACATAATAATTTAGATTTTAAAATAAAATTTTGGACAGATTTGTTTTATTCATAAAATAAGTGTAAGTATTAAAAAAATAATGTCATTTGAATTAGATTTAAAATATAAACACACAGATATATAGTTTATGTTAGATCAGAATTAATGTAAAATACAAGTTAAGCAGATTTTACTAATGCCTTGTTACAAGTCTTTTCTGCACATAAGAGTTCTAGGTCAGGCTTACTGTTATTAACTCTTGAGATATAATTAAATGTTATTAACTCTTAAAAGTACATTTACTTAAAAGGGAGAGGAGGATAATATTAATCAAATCTTACATAGGCAACAACCAAACAAAAAATCTTTTTTTTTCCTTAAAAAAAAAATGACAGCTTTTCTCATTTTTTTTTAATATCCGCATTTTTATTTCATTAAATTAAGAGCAAACTTTGACCATCTTCATTGTTCAAGTCAAAATACATTCAGCATTTCTTACAGCCAGAATAAAGACTTTCAATTCTATATTTAAATTTTGCAAAGTTTTAAACAAGCAGCACTAAATTCAGCTCACCCCTTTTCTATCAAATGCAATGGTTGTATTTTCTAAGGTGATGGAAAACATCAAAATATTTGCTAATTTTTCCTTTTGTCTTCATTTCATTGTTGTTTGTGTGTTCCCAATTGAATACTTATATAAATTCAGACTAACTTTTCTTTTTATTTTCAAGATGTACATAAGTTGGGTTTCATTTCACAGAAAATTTTATCAATCGCCACGCCATAAGAAATACAGTTAATATACAGATGTAAACTACAGATCTTTGAAGTTAAGTTGCTAAATATGTTGAGTGTTCCTGCATCATTTTTTAAAAACACTGAGATGGAAAGCATTAAATTTCCGATAGTTGGATTGCTTCGAGTACGGTTATTTTTTTCATATTTTAATTCTCTCTTCTTTCACACAGGTATAAATAAACTTAAACCATTTTTATCAAAAATATGTTTTGATTATTCTTGAATAAAAATATTTCAACCCACATGATCAATACAATATATCATAAAATACAGCTTACATTTCCGGCCGCCTGTAAGCTTTTAATAGCTCCTACAATTTTTTGATGATCAGTGTTAAATAATTCTGCAAGATGCAAAGAATCTACTGACCCTTCACCGTTTTCATTTAAATATAATAATATTTCTTCACTTAATTCTGCCATTATGTATTTTATAAATAAATATATACGAATATTTATGCTGCGGATAGCAGATGCAGCAATTTGTTTACGTTGTTACGTTATGCGCTTTTCCATGGAGATAGTTATTGTCACCATCTTTTCAGAAGAAAATGTACCGATATATCAGGGAATCAAGAAATAAAGGATTTTATTCTTTATATTTCTTTCTTATTTGATTAAAAATATTATTTAATAATTTTAATTTTAGTTTTAAAACTAAAGTAGTTTAATTATGAATTTTCTATCTAATAGATTATGAAGTAGATTCAGTTCTAGAACTAACTTAAAAGCATTTAAAATTTTATTTTTAAACAAAATGTGGGAAGAAATGTATTATCCCCTATCACCGATAAAGAATCTTTTAGCTTTCATATAATTTTTTTTAAGGAAAAAATATAATGATTCATCAATATCGATATGTAAGGTTGTTTCGGAATCGTTTCGTATTCATACAAATTTCACAGTGCCAATAATTAATTTACTAGTCTAGTTTAAAAATATATGCTATTTAACTTGATTAAGTAATATATGATAATTGTTGTGATAAAATGGAAGAATTAGACGATTATTGTGGAACATGGAGGGTAATTAAGACTTTATAATTTGAGATTCTACAATTTTTTGACTTTTGAAATGTTTATGTTGTGACGTAATTTTCTGTAGTGAATATTTTCCTATTATATAGTTTGTGTGAATATTTATATTGATTGAACTAAAATATGCTCTTATTATGAGACTAAATACTTTAAATAAATTATCAAATTTTTTTTTTCTTATTATCAGCTTGTTAATTTCACTGTAAATACAAGGTTTATAAAATAAATTTATGTTTGCACCATTGATGAAAATAAATAAATTGTAATTTAATTTATTACTCATCTAGTTTATTGTAGTTACATTCGAACTAAAAGCAATGATATTCCCGTTAAAAAATTACAATTATTATTACGCTTGTGACAATTCCTCGTCATTTTGCTATTGTTTGCATTATAATAAATTTCTTCAGTGATATTTGAACAGAAGCATTTCAAAAGTTGCTTATCGATTGAAATAAATTGCTTTGAAATATTCTATTTTTTAATGATGTAACTACATGTAAAGAAAATAGTTTTAAAAAGTAATAGCTGTAAGATTTTTTAAATAAATTCATTAGAATAAGTATATTAAGTATTGTTCAAGTTGCACGCAAATTAAACAAGTGTTATTGTTTGTAAATATGCTATAAAAATTATGTAGTGTAATTTACTTTAATTAAAAAATTAAATTTAATAAATTGGGTAATTATAGATTATATGAACCAACGATAGCAAGTTTCTTTTCTGAGTTGTCTCAAAAACGAACATTGGGGACAACATGAAAAATATATTATCAATCTATAATTGTTTATGAGCTAAAATCTATCTGCTGTTGACATCATGTCACAGAAGCGCATGAGCCTAACAGTAAATAAAGCCAATAGAATTCTAGATCCTGAAAATTAATTCATCATACAAAAAAAAAAGTATTGGATTGATAATAATGTTAACCAACATTGGCACTTCTTGTCTTTTTCCATTTGCATAGCATAACTACTTGGTTAAAAATGCTCTCATGTTAAAATTCCTTTCTGTCAAAGAGAGTTTACCTGCATTAAATTCATCGATAACTTTCAGAGTTTCATCATTTTAGAAAAACTTGGTTAACAATATAACAAAATGGCATTTATATTCAAACAAACTGGGATTAAGAAATTGACAGTTTTTGAAAATAGTAATATTAGCAGTTCATAAAAACCAGAATTTAATGTTTTTTTACATATTATCCCCATTGGCATACACAAGGGTGGATTTTCAGGGTTCAACTTATTATCGACCCACAAATTTTAATTTTTACTCTCGAAATTACTTTCTTTTGTCTACTTGAATTTTAGAATGTAACTCTCCCTCCCTTCCTCCCATAAGAGGTCTGTGTGTTACTGATGTCGTCTTGTGTGTGTTTTCATGGTCTATATTAGTATCAAAAGCCATATTTAAAATTGAAACATATGTTTTTTGTGAGTAAAATTATAGTTTGTTTTGAATAGAAATTTTATTCTGATCATAAAAAAGCACTTAGAAATATTATTTACATTTTACAAAATTTTTTAAAGTGTGGGTTTTTTTTTTTTACTTTTTTTTTGTATAGAAGTGTCCAGATTCTAATGTCAATTGTCCCAAAACTTTTATTATAGTTTATTTTCTTATTGTTTTAAATATTTGTGTGTTATATTATTAATATTTTTGTTCATTTTTATTATTTGAATACATAATACAGTAATTATGTTATAGAAAATTATTTTTAATAATTGAAATCATTACTTCATTCAAAATTACACAGAATGTTTAACTTTTAGTTGTTTGGTAATCTAAAAAGATCAAATGAAAAGAAATGTCTAACTTTTCAATTTTTACAGATTTTTATATTTGCACTTATTTATTTTACCTGTGATATGTTTTTGTAATTTTATTTTTTTATATCTTTATTTAAAATGGCATCAAAACATGGAAAAATAGTTTAAGGCAATAAATATTTAAGTAAAATACATGTAGAAATTATTCGTTATTGTTTTTAAATTTATATTTTTTTAACATCTTATTCTCTCAGAGCTTAAAATATTTTAATCCCAGTGTTCTCTAATATAAATGATTTGGGGGAATTTAAATTCTTAGGTTTGTTGTGGAAATAAAATGTTTAATCAAATTTTTATAATTTTAAAAAAAAATGTTAATTTATTAATGTAAGAACTCTGTATTTTTTTTTCTTCAGCATATGATGATTTAAGAATCTTACAATATATTTAAATGATCAATAATAATAATATTTAATATAATTAAGTATAAAATTCAATTTTTAAAAATATTTATGAAGAAGGTTATGAATTACTTTTATTCATATGAAAATTCAAGCAATATAGATACATGTGTATATATATATATATGTGTCAGGTTTGAAAAGTTTAGCTTCAAAATTAAGTAATAAATGAAAATAGAGCGAACTCTTTCCCATTGCATAAGGATTTGTAGGTAAATAAGCCCATTTAAAGGTGGAGTGAGCGCTGACGAGGGAGAACGCATACTCGAAAAGGCTTAGCTGGTGACTCCTCTCCGAATTCTTGTCTATTTTTTACTCGGTTGCGTGCCAAAGGGCCTCCATGTTGGATTTTATGTGGTTGAAGCAAAATAAAGATATTATTATAGAGATGATGCCCTCCTCATTTTATCAGCAGGCCTGGAGCCTGACATATATATATATGTTACTGTGGATGTCCAAAATTGGAGAATGTCGACACACCAAATACGTCGGTGAAAGATCGAATATTGTATTACAATCTTGTACATTCGGACTTTCACCGATGTATTTTGACAATCACAGATATGCTCTGGTGGAGGTCGAAAAGAGAGGAGCCAAATCCTTTGTTCTGCTGGGAATCAGTCAGCTTTGTCAGTCTTATGTAAGGTTTGATGGTACAAACATCGTTTTCTTAATTTTTTCCCCCCGATACCCTAATTTATGCTGAATCATGATCATTTCCCTGAAAAATTAAATGCATTGATTGCAGGTAAACAAGAAGACAATTGTTTTTATTTTTCAAAGGAAAGGTACTCTAAAATACTTCCTGAAGTGGTTTCTGCAAATACTAAGTGAAACACACATTTGAATTACAAACAATTAAAATGTTTTGATGGTTTAAAAATTAATGATTAAGAGAAGTGTTAATTGTACCGTTAAAACCTGGAGAAATGAACATACAGTATTATGTTACCAATGATGAATTGTTCAGTGTGCTATATGAAACTCACATCAGAACAGGCCGTGGAGGAAGAACACATATGCTTAAAGAGCTGCAAATTAAACACAAAAATATTACATGTGAAATTGTAATGTTGCATTTAAATTCATGCAAACAGTGTCAAATGAAACACAGTGCCCTTAAGAAAGGTATTGTTGGGAAACCAATGATGAGTTATGAGTTATACTCAAAATATCAAGTTGATCTGATAGATCTGCAGTCAAACAAAGATGGCGAATATAAGTTCATAATGGTGTATCAAGATCATTTAACTAAGTTTGTCCAGCTACGACCTTTGAAAATTAAGAGAGCTGAAGAAGTAGCATATCATGTTCTTTCCATATTTTTAATATTTGGTGCTCCAGCAATATTGCAATCAGATAATGGTAGAGAATTCAGCAATCAAGTCATATCTGAAATGTGCGCTTTGTGGAAAGATAGTTATAAGATAGTTCATGGAAAGCTTCGTCACAGTCAAACACAAGGCTCAGTTGAAAGAGCCAATCAGAATATACAGAATATGCTAACTGCATGGATGAACAATGATACAAATAAATGGTCAGAAGGTTTACCCTTTGTTCAATTTGCCAAGAACATTACATACCACAAAGGAATCGCCAAAGTCCTTACGAAGCCATGTTTGGCGTTAAAGCGAAAAGAGGCATAGCATCGTCCTTTTTCAAGTTCTGACTGAAAAGCACGAGCTAATTTCTAAAAAATGAGCGGCCGCGAAAATGACTCTTCTACTGCAAACAACAAAAATGTTACGAATCTCACAAAAAAAATTTGCTCCTGCTCAAATTGGTGGTACTGTACAAATACAAGTACTTGATGTCAACCATGGTTGTACAGATAACCGAAATGTGTTAACAGTTGTTGTTGGAATAGAAGACTCCGACTTCTATAAACTTGCAAATGAAAATGGTACCCTCAAGTAGCTTTACATACGTAATCAGTTCGTAATTTGTAAAGAAAAGTTACTTTCCATAGATGAGATTTATTTTCAAGAAATGTCGCTGCAAGATGCAGCTAATTCGACAAGCAGCAGGCAAGGCTATACATGCTATCATTGCAATAGGAAATGTTCCACAAATAAATTCAGTTGTAAAAGCAAAGGCTGCTTGTGCAATTCAAAGTGTCATAATAGTTTAAGTTGTTGCAATAAATAGGGTTTAAATCACACAATTTAGTAAGTTTTTTATTACTATTATTTTATTTTCTCATTTAGAATGTACTGTATAATTAAGTTTTTTAACTTCAATAATTTTCCTTTCTCATTTTGAATGTACTGTGTGTTTTAAGCTCTTGGTCATTCCTCTCAGAATGAGAGGTGAAAGATTTATCGCAACTGAATTACGGAGAAGAAAATATAAATGTCTGACATGTTCAACATTCATCATCAGTACATGGTAAATGTCGACGTTTACCAGTGTAAGTCAGAAATAAGGATATTTAGCATATATTTTGGATATACGCTAAGCGACAATGTGAATGTTGACATTCTCCAGATTTCGTTGTTCCACCGTAACATATATATGTGTGTGTGTGTATATATATATTTTTTATGCAAGGCTATGTATATATATAGCCTTGCATAAAAATATTAGGCATTTGTGAGTTAATGTTTGCTCAACATAAAATTTGATTATTTGATTTTATATGAAAAATGTAAGACTTGTTCCTTTCAGATTGTAAAATGCCTAGCATTGCCTCAAAGCTCTGAATCCACTGGAATTGAAGGGTGAGCTATAATCTTTCATTTTTTAAAATTAATGTATTATTATACAAATTTCCAATTATTATTTTTTTTAAGTTTATCTTCTAATTCAACATTAAAATGTATTTTGTATCAGGTGTACAATGAAGTTTTAATGGATATTTTGTGAAAATTAGAGTTTAATTGTGTAATACCAAATTCATTACTAAAAATACTTTTCTTTGTTTTTCTGGCTGCATACAAGCTCTACATTGAAAGAGCAACTGGTCTTTAGAGGCAGTCCAAGAATTAATACATTTTTTGCATTCCCTATAAGAACAGAAGTGCTGTTCAGACAAACGAGGAGTCATTGATTGAAACAAGTGGTAGTCCTGGCATATATCTTTTGCCTAAGAACCAGCCTATATGATTTAGGCTTCTTCTACAGTTCTGATGTGAGGGGGAGGGGACCGGCTCAGAGAACCGGTTGATGGATTGTCGGCTGACGCGTCAGCTGACTGTCAGAGTGGAAAGTTGTGGGGGGGAGTACTTTTCCCACGGGGTAAAGAGAGGCAAAGGCGAAAAGAGAGTTCTTCGTTTTGGTGAAGATGCGAAAGGGAAATGCTGTCGTAATGATGATTCATTGTAGTGAGGTTTTCGCTTCAAAAGCTGGAATGAGGGAAGATGCGGTGTGAGGCATACAGTGGGTGGATGGGGGGAGGTTTCTAAAGTGGTTTTGCGAGTTGATTGTCGCATTGTGGTGGTAGGGGATCGATGAATGAAAGTTGGATGCTAATTCAGCTATTATGGTATAAACGGTTCCACTCAGAGTTCCTTGTGTAGGATGTATCTGGGGAGGAACCGAGGGGCTCTGGCTATTGTTCGGAGTGCTCTATTTTGGAGTCTTTGTATGTTGTCGATATGTACATAGCCTGCGAATCCCCAGATCGCGCAGCCGTACAGGAGGAGGGGGCGGACGTATTGTTTGTAGACAAACAATCTGTTCTTTAGTGAGAGCTTCGACTTTCTGCCGATGATGTCGTTGAAGGAATAAAGTTTTTTCCAGAATTTCTTAGTTATCTCTTTGAAGTAGGAGCTGTACGTTAGTTTATCATTTAGGATGAGTCCGAGGTATTTAGTTTCAAAAGTCCATTCTATTGTTTGGTTGAAGATTTGAAGAGTGGGAGGGCTGTTTTGCGTTCTTTGTTTCCGGAATTCTATTGCATTAGTTTTTTTGGTGTTTATGGCTATCTGCCATTTGGTTAGCCATAGTTCTAATTTCATAATGTAATTTTGCATATGGATGACTGCTTCTTCCGCTGTTTTCTTGGTGCAAAGGATTGCGGCATCATCAGCGAAGAGGCATACTGTTGTGTTATTGTCGGTTGGGAAATCGCTGGTATAGATGTTGTATAATGCAGGGCTTAAAATTGATCCTTGAGGGGTGGAGGCCAGGATGGGACGCTGGCTGGAGTGCACATTGTTGTATTTTACATTAAAAGTCCTATTGTTCAGGTAGCTATGGATTATCTTGATGAGGTAGGTGGGGAAGTTAAAGATTATCATTTTGTAGATTAAACCGTCATGCCACATTCAGTCGAACGAGTGGTAGTGTAAAGGATCAATGTCTGAAGAATATAATGGGTGTTTTGAAGTAGTTTTTGATTGTTACCTCAACATATGTAATCAAGCATTATTGTGCTGTAAAATCACTTTCTTATATCTGTTCATATCCCAGCTGTTTTTCTTTTGATATTTTCTTCAAACATAACAGTTATACAGTATTTTCCCATGTTGATTTTATCTGGTTTTGAAAGGTTATAATTTTCTATATTCAGTTGTTTCCACCTGATATGATAGTTTTGATAGATGTGTGACAGCTCGTCATTTGACCAAAGCTCAAAATTATGAGATCCATCACCAGTAGGTAGCCCTTGTGTTGCTTTATTATGCAACATTAAAAAGAAATCACTCACTCTCACTCACATAATACAAAGCGTAAGCTTTGATATTGAGGCATAACCTGGCTTATTCCATGATTTCTTATGCTTTGGATTGTCATAATGAATCCACTTTTAATCTTCTGTTACATTTCATTTTTGCAATGTGCAAATGTGCATTTTACAAAGGTGCTGTGGTAGGCCGGGCAATGCAAATAGGACTTTTCAGCTGGAATGTTTTTTAATGACCACTAGATGGCACCCTATGTTCATTATATTGAAATCAAATGTAGCTAGAGTAACCTGACCTTCAGTTAGTTTATATTCTGCCGGGATTTGATATTTTGCACATCCGCTGAGCCGGAGTCGGGGATAATCGTAATGTAAACAAATAGCTCCTAAAATTTCCACTTGATATAAAACATTCGCGTTTCTAATAACTCTCCCAAGGCTTTTTTCTTTTCTTTTTCTTAACAGTGTGGAGTGTTTTAGAGTTTTAACGTCAGTTCTCTCTGTTATAAAGTTTTCGTTGCTTTCGAATATATTTCGCGTACTTTTCTTATTTCAAAAACCTTGACTTCAGATTATTATTTGATTGTTTTGAAATCATTTTCCTAACCTTAATATGAACAAAAAGGGTGAAAAAAGCCGAAGTGTATAGTCACAAACTGTGTGTAAATAAAAAAAAAATAACAAACATTTTATGCTTGCAAATAATACAATGTAGTACTTAATGTTTCTCCATGCTTTGAGATCTTTCACACTCAGTCTCCTTTTGAATTTTGATATTTCTTTTTGTAAATAATCCTTGTCATAATTTTTTTTATTAATTCAATAGTTTATTAATATGTTTCGTCAATGAAAATTTTGGAAAAAATTGAATAGCGCTTACAAAATTTATTTCCCATTGTAAGTGATATTTTTTTATGTAATTTCATATCAATTAAAGGGAAAACATTATTACATTCTAGTTTTAATGTAACAGATAACTTATGTAGTAATCTAAAGGGGTACCAAAAATTACGGCATTAGGACTGAAATTTTATTATTTATGCTTTTTTTTCTTAAGTTAGGCTTAGCAATGAAAACGCCCAGTCCTGAAGAGCAAGTCCTCATGCATTTACCCCATCCCTAGCGAGCGTCTCGTAGAAAATCGCCCCGTCCTGAAGAGGTTAAAGTCTTGACATTAGTGTGGTGTGGAAGTTTAGATAAATGGGGTGCCAATTAAGGTGTTGTCCTCATCACTTGATCAAGATTCAAAATTATAAGGTCCTTCATCAATAACACTAGTACACCTTCAAAATGTGACTTTAATACACGGTCAAATCAAATCAAGCTAAATTGATTCATATTATGTAAATTCTTTTTTTATATGAATGCATTAATTTCATACCATTGGTAACCTTTCAATAACTTTTTTTATTTATGCCATAAAATGTGTAGGAAAATGTTTCCACAATGTAATATTTTTTGCAATTAATCTCTGGCATGAAGTAAGTGATAAGTTGCAGTCATGGGATTTTTATTATAAATATTTATTAGGTTTCTTTTGAAATTAGATGAATTATAATGCCCTGGGTTATATAAAAAAGCTCTTAAAAGAAAATACACACACACGGTTTATAAACAAATGGAATGTGTTTTCATAAGTATATTTGATACTGTATCTGATATTTTTTAAAAATTCTTAATTTTAATTTTATTGTTTTTAACTTTTTTTAATTTAAATATTGATTTATAAAAAGTAAGGTTTATATGCATCTGAATAAATGGGAAGCAAATATTTCCTTGTCAAAATACATTAATTTGGACGTACTTGGTTTATTTACTTGCCACTTTTCAGTTATAAGCGTGCTACATGGCACATTTTTTTTCAGTACATTTCCTTATCTTGTTACCTTCTTTCTTGGCTGTAGTTTTTAATAATCTTTCATGCAATCATTTTTATTCTACTGTTAAAATTAAATTCTTTTTCCTGCAATGGTTCAAAGTTCGAGATTTATCAAAAGACAAACATGTCAGTGACAAAATTGTTTAAAGAAGCTTTTTTGGGGAGAGACGGAGAAAGAAAAAATACCACGGTTCACACCTAGGAGAGCCCCCACCCTTGGCGCGAATTACTTTGGTTGGCGATAATTTCGCCGTCATGGTAACCTTGCTTTTAAATACAACATGGCAACCCTAACTTTTTCTAGAATTTTCGTCATTTGTGTGGGCGCGCATTTCAAATTTCATTTTGTTGTTGGGCACTGGGTTGAAAGTATGGCTGTGCGCTTGTCAGTGAATACACGTTAGAATTTTTTACGTTATTGGATGCTAGAGGCAAGAAAGAATTGATTGAATGGTGTATGAAAGAAGGATTAATTGCTTCAAGTTATGAATGTTCTAAATGTAATGAGCAAATGGGATTAAATGAACGAAAGAGTGTTGTTTTGGATGGATTTGAATGGAGATGTCGAAAAAAAGGTGTGAATACGCATGATGTTTGCAGAAGTATAAGAAAGAATTCGTGGTTTTCCAATAGTAAGTTAATCGGCAATAAAATGTTTTCTCCGTAATCACACCAGCCACGCAGAAGGCATGTTCGACCATTACCTCGCGATCACTCACTCAGCGACGAGACTTTCCAGAATTTTTTAAAGGCAGTTGTTACACTTTACCCTCCACTTGGGAAGGATCAACAATAAGAAAGTAAGTGCTGTTGTTATATTTTTTATCTTAAATGTTAAATTTCTGTATTGTTTACATGTATTTTCATTGCGCATCCATCTTATACTGCTATATTTACTTGTCACCGTTGTCGGGTTTGCTTGGCGCCATTTCGTTTTCGCTTGGCGCTTTTCCGGTTTGGCGCCAAGGGTGGGGGCTCTCCTAGGAGTTTACCAAAACCACTTAATGATTAGTGGAAATAGTACAAGAACACCTGATTTTACAGAAAGGAAAGAGCCAAAAAAACAGCATAAAAAATTTCAGGTGTGGTTGTAGTGGAAAAGTACTTTTTTTATATATTACTGGTTAATACAAATAGCAGCAAAAAAATTACTACATTATAAAAATGTAATGTTGAGCTAGTAAAAATTTTATGTAAAAAGATTATTCGTTTTTTTTTAGATGACAAGCTTTTATTTTATAGTTGAGTAAACTCACCAAGCTCAATGGATTGCATAAATGTTTTATTTCTTATATAATATAAAGCACTCAAAGCTTGTGGTTTGCATCTTGTGTCAAGTCATTTTCTCCCATCTCCACTATTTCCTCTTTTTCAATGACCTCACACTTTCTATGAATGAAGGAAAGACCCCTTTATATGTTGCGAGAGAGTGTTAGAAGAGAAAGTGTAAACACCTGTTATAACTTTATATGTTCTCCAAAATTTATTAAAGTTTTTGTCTGTTATTTTTATTGTTTACTGTATTTTTAAATTTAATTTTTTAGTTTTATAGATTGAAATTTTATTTATTTCTTGTTAATTTTGGTTAACAGAACAGAATTTACACTGGATGAAAGTGGAGATGTAACATGGAATGTACCTGAAGATACAGAACCTATGCCTTTTTTAATTGTGAGACATATGAAGTAAGTTATACATTTCATAACAAATGAAATAATTGGAATTACGTAATTTTTATCCAACAATATTTTGTGTAACATAATGCATATATTATAACTTAGAAATGACATTTAAATCATGTTTTAAAGAGATATATTTTTTTAAAAGAAATATTCTTTTTATAAAAAAGTATTTACTATGAAAAGTTTTTGTTTTTTTTAAATGCTGTTAACTGGTTTTAATGGCTTTTTTTTTATAATTATAAAAAATCGAATAATGTTTGCCGTGTTTTCTTCAGTTATTTATTCCCTATAAACTTTTGTTTTATATAGCTGTACTCGAGTAATCCACATTACTTAAGATTTTTTGGAACATTTGTTGGTCATGTTATAGAATTTCAAGTGAGTATTAAGTTTAATATTGTTAAATTTTATTATGAACAAATAAAATATTTTAGAAAAAGGTTTCAACTTAAGTAATAACATTCTTCAAATTTTTAACTGAAGTTATCTTTATTATATGTTAATGTTATATCTGATTCCTGTTTAAGTAACTTTTATGTTATTAAATTAGAATTTCTTATTAGGTTGATCGGCCTAAGGATGATACAATTCAATTAACATATGAAGGTTGGTGTATATTACAATGTGAAAGGGTAAGAACAAATTTTAAACTTAATATTTGCATTAGACATTTCCAGTTATTCATTTTTACAGTCCTAAATTTCTTTCATGTTTTTCCCTTTTGGGGTTACTATACTATTCGTTTTTATAAATATTGAAGTCATTTAATTATTATTAATAATTTATTTTCATTTTTTAAATTTTGTGCTTTTATAATGTGTCTTAAAAACTTGATTTTTTTTTTAAATAAATCTTCAAATTTTTAAAGTTAACAAGATGAGCTAAAACATTGGAGCTTACTAGTGTAACTAAAATTATCTCAGAAAGTATCAAAAGATTTTGAAATGCTCTCATGCTTTGTTAATGGAGTTTTTTTTTCTTTTGAAAAAAACTCACTTGACTAAACAATGTTTGTCCATTTGAAATAAGAAATCCATAACTTTGCATTTGCTTCAATGCCTTAATAAGAACTTGCTAGCTTGAAGATCTTGAAAACTAAAAAATTTACTTTTGCTCAATTTTATTAAAAAAGTCTGAAACTATGATTAAAAACTCCATGTAATTTCATAAAATTCATATGATTTAACAAAATATTGAGAGATTGTGTGTGTGTGTCAAAATTATGAAATGCTAGAGTCCAATTTATTTCAATCCTTGTGCATAGATGTCAACTTTTAAACAAGGCACTTATTCAAAGTATCTTTTTCTTTGTTGTTGGAAATTGAGTTTATTAAACCACAAAATACTACGGTAGAGTTCATTAGCATCTTTTACCTTAGAAATTAAATTTGATTGAATATCCTTAAAAGTTAAACTTTCGAATGTATTTGCCTTTTCTGCTTTTTTTTCCTGCGACTACATTATTTTGGACAGTTTTTGGCTTATGAGATTAAGTGTTGGGCCAAGCCAAAATAGTTGTAGAATCTATCCATAGTAAATAATATTAAAAGATTTCTTTAAAGAAACAAAATTCAAATTATTTAAAATGCTAATTCATGCTTGAGGTTCTGCAATCAAGTGTTGATTTTTATAAAGAGTTTCCAAAGCTTTAAACAATCAATCAAAATTATTGTTTGATGTCTAATTACATTGCATCTCTTTTTAGAATGATTTAAAGTAAAACCCTTTTTCTGAGACATTCCTTATATTATCTTGCATTAAGCTGTGAATTGAATCTTAAGTTTTCCCTGTCATTATGTATTTCAGAAAATATTAGAAATTTCAGACAAGAACATTTGATGTAATATCTTAAGATTTACCAGATTCCTGTAAAAAAGTTGAAGCAATTTCATTATACTTTACATATGAAATATAATTAATAGTTTTGTGTTTCCAATATCCAAAAGGCTTGATAGGTTTGGAATACTATTATGTAGATCATTCTGATTGTTAACCCTTTTTACAATTTTTGTAAACTGTAACTAAAACCCTTTTAACAATTTTTGTAAACTGTAACTAAATTTTTTTTATTGGAAGTTATTTTCATTTTCAATTCTTTAGAATTATCCATTGCATTATTTCAAACTCCAACTTTATCAGCCACTGTTAAACTATCATTATGATAATCATTGAATTATAGTTCTGTTTGTTTATTGTTTGTCTGTTAAATGAATTATTTATCAAACTTAAGTATTACATATTGCTGATTACCACCATATAAGCCAAAATAGAATTGTTCAAAATGTCTCACTTAGACAATAATGTTCTCTAAGTTATCCAAAGTCATTTATAATGCATGCTTGACAATACTTTTTGCTAGT
>BMAU01017660.1:0-73109 GCA_019973935.1 Trichonephila clavipes | reverse complement strand
GAAAAATTATGCATACTTTTTTTTACAATTGGCTTTGATTCTGAAAAAGAAAGTGAGGTGTATTTTCGAAAAATGCATAGCTTCAAAAAAAGACAATCTTTTGTTTGTTTTCTTAAATTGTTATTTTGCTATAAAAAATAATTTATAATTTTAATTTAGCAGGAATTTTATATATATCAATAGAATTCTACTAAACTTCCAGAAAAAAAAAACTTGGAAGAGGTATGATCTTAATTTAATGTCTTTTATTTCACTCCAAATTTTAAAGGTTTCTTATAAAATACGTTTTATTTTCTGTGTTAAAAATATTTAGGAATACTTTTTAAAGGTTTAATTTTACCATATTAGATACATATATCATCGGTGAAAGTTTTTTGCAGTAATTCTTAACAGTACACATTGTTTTGAAGCTCTTCTTAAAATGCATTTTATATTTGAAAGAATAGTACTATAATTGTAAAAATAGTAAAACTCTTACAAATGTTTAGTGTTTTATGGAAAGTTGGCATTTTGGAAGAATGTTCTAATGTATTCTTTTATTTTTCCATTTATATATATATAAAGGGAGAGAGGGAGTTCTGATAAGCATTTCATGCATATTCCAAATAAGAAATGTAAATTTTTAAAAACCTAGATGTAGGTTATGCTTAAGCCAACCTTCATCCATAATTAGATTACAATTGAAAATCAATAACAACTTTCCCAGTATTTAAAATGACTGAAACATTGAAAAAGATAACAAATATATTATACTGGTTTATGATAACATGAAATTGAATGTATGCTTATATATATACTTTATCCATTTTTGAGTTAAAAATTTAGAGAAGTTTATTTTTCTAAAAGTGTCAAGTGTAACATTGACATGACTTGCTACATCATTGTTTAAATTATATTTTAGATTAGTGATAAAAATCTATACTATATATATATATGTGTGTGTGTGTGTTACATTTACTGAAACTTTTCTTGCTATGATATCATATTTATATTTTTTCCCATACTCATACAAAAAATGATAATAAAGATTTATTTTAAAAATATTTAAATTTATAAGGTACACACACACAGTTTCATAATTATTTTATGGTATGTATTAGAATTATCAATTTTAATGATTAATCTATTAATAATGTATTTGTCTTATGATATATAAATAAAAACTGGAGTAGAATGTATAAAGTAAAAAAATATATATAAAATAATCCAGTTTTAAATGAGTCTGTGTAGTTCTGGATGATGGTTTGTGCCTCTTGAAGCAATTTTTGACAATCTTTATGATTGATTTTTTTTTAAATTCCCTGTTGTATTATGTTATGTCTTAACTTTGCTACTGATATTTTATTCTTCATTAGTGTTTAAGGAAAACATTAAATAATTTTATTATCACTACATTTATATCTTGCCAAAAATTATTCATTTGTTCTCTATTTATAATTTCAAATGAGTCATTGAAAAAGTACTCCTTTAACAATTTAATTTAATATTTTTGTGGCATTGTGTGTTTTCTATTCTCTCCATTGTAGTTTGATGAAGCTGAACCAAAATTTATCTTTTTCTTAGTATAGTTTTGGACTTCAGTTAGAGTATTGTCTTATTAAGTTTATCACTGTCTGGTGTATGTTATTGATGACAGGATTTTATGAAACGCTTAGCAGTGGATTTTCAGTGATGGATTCTTAAGTAATAAATGATTTAGGTCTCTTTCTGATTAACTGTTGTAAAAAATTGCCATTTCTTTACTTAAAATCGAAAAACATTTTGTTTGATTTATTAACGTATCACTATTCTTGTTCATATTCTATTTGTGTCATTACGTTTATGTTATAATTTATATAAATATTTAATTTCATTCATTCATTTCCATTAATCTTTTCACCATATTCATTTTCTATTTTAGTGTAAAATTTATATTTCTACTGAAACATGTTTTTTTAGAGTTAAAACTGCTGAAATTTAAAAGATTAAGTATTGAACTTTTTTTTAACATCAAACATTCTTTTTGTAGGCATGTTATCTTGTATGCATGTTGTAAGCATGATCTATGTTTAATTTATTATAATGCTTGCTAGATAGATTTTGGGGGTTGCGGTAGCCCAGTGGTATAGGTATCGGATCATGGCAGGCATGTCATGAGTTTCAGCCCAGTACCACTAAACACCCACCGTGTAGGGCAGCGATGCACATTAAATCTGTCAAGAGCTGAAACATCCTCTCGTTGATGTGGTGTGGTTGTTAGGAGGGGGGGCTGCCAGCTCAGGTGTCGTCCACGTCACTTGACCATGGTTCAAAATTACACGGTAAATCGACAAAAGCCCTCATGTAGCTGAACAGTGCAACATTAATATTCACTCACTCACTCAGGCTAGATAGATTTTGGACCTTTATTTTTAAGAATTTAACCCTATGCAAAGAACTGGTGTTTGGTTAGTTCCTTAAAAGAAGTAAATTGAATTTTCTCTCTTGTTGAAATATGTACATTTAAACATCTGTAGTTTTGAAAGTAGCACAAAAGTCTTTTCAGAAATTTCAACGCTGATGTTTGACCCAGTGAAGTTTCTCAGAAATGTAAGGATGAATCAATTGACATTTTGGAAAATAAGTTTTTGCAATAGTTTGTATAAATTCAGTACTTTGAGTTTGTATTGAGATGAGTCAGCTTCATATTAAGTCAACAAATATTTATTTGTGGATATGAAATAATTCAATAAAGATAAAATTAAATCTTTTGCCATTGATAAAAAATTTTAGTTATAGATTTGTCCAAATGCAAAACTAATATTATCAATATTTTTTTTTTTACTTGTAATTTTGTTTTTGTTCTGTACTTTAAATATTAAAGTATTTTTAACAATCTTAGTTGGGTAAAATGCGTAAAATATTTCCAGGCATGAAACATTCCAGTCCAAGAAAGACATTGGTAGGTATCAGCCTTCAAAAATTATTTGTTGTTAAAAATAGATATTTACTATAATAATAATTAAATTTTTGTTCTCAGTGACTTGAAAAAATTAAATATTATAATTAAAAAAAACAGTGATTTTTACTTTCTGTTGCCAGAGCTAATGTAACTCTTAAAGATCCACCATAAGTCTAATAATTTAGTTGTTTAAATCATCCTAACTATAAATGGCTATTTGTTACAAATTTATGTGTGCATGTTCATATATATAATTATCTAGAGATCCTCCAGCAATAGTGTTAATGCGATTTTAAGTCTTTTACCTATGGAGTCTTTATGTTTGCATAATATTTAAGGTAGGAGGTTCATGTTTCAGCAAAGTTGCTGTCCTTTTCACTTCATCGAAGTTAAACATCATACAGGATGACTGCTTATAACTCTTGTGTTGCTTCTAGTATGACATTAAAAATTCTACCACCATCATGAATATATTTGGAGTAACATACACACTCTCAAATTATATTAAAAAAATTCTGTAGCAATTCTTATTTTATAAAATAAATTTTATTAATATAACAAATTGAATTTTCCTTCAGTAAATATGTCTGATGTTGGAAACAAGTGAATTTGTAAACAACTGGTCTGTTTTCAATTTATCATCAGAAATTGGTGGATATTGAATAAGTGCTCTTTTTTATTTCATATTCAAACAAATTTAGGTTTATTTCTGAATACTCATTTATAATAAATAATCTATGTATTTCACATTCAAAGATTATTTCCTTTTCTCCATTTAACTGATCAAGAAAGTTACATTGCATTTCAATCATATATAGCTCAAATGTCATAAAATTATAAACATTTTCACATTTAAAAAAAGTTGCATTTCATTCTTTAAACTTAGTCCATAAAACGAGGAAAATGTCATTTTTGAGGAAAAATAAAGATATGTGTATAATTTTGTGACTTTTAAAGCATTATCCTCTTCTGTAGTAATAAATTGAAAAAAAAAATTTAAAAAATGACTTTTTCATTTAATGTCACTTATCTAAAGCAATATTTTGTAACTGATATCCATAGAGTAACTTACCCAAAAGTCTTTGCAAAGATTCTAAGCCTTCGTATTTGATCAGTTCATTTAGTGCTAAGCATAACCCAGTGTTGATGGTCTTGAGAATGTGTCTTCATTATTAAGTAATGGCTTTGAGTTCTGATGATTCTGAAGATATATTTTGCAGCAGAGTTATGTGTTTGTTAAACTTATACGCTTAATGTGGTGTAGATTTTGAAAGATCGGGAAAGAAATCAGATATCATCCTCGTCACTTGATCATGGTTCAAAATTCCTACCCCCCCATGAACACTAGCCTTTTTGTTGCTTTGCAATGCTGTTACTAAGCAATCAACAAACAGTTTTATTTCATAAAATTTAACAATGTATTACACCTTATTAATTAAAACCCAACTTTTTAACTTGTGTTATTTAATAAATTATAATTTAGAATATTTTCATTAATTTTAATAAGCCATCAATACTACTTTTATCTCAGATTTGAGTTTTAATAAATACTCATCGGATAAAATAAGCTTTGGCAGGGGTAGCCTGGATTGAAAGTCTGTGTGTGGTATTTGGTAGCTGGTAGTGCCATTTAAATATTCATATTTGTCATTATCAATATGTCAAATTGTAAGGCAGAATAACTGTCTTTCTGATTTCAAGTTACATGTTCATTGAAAGCCACATTATTTAAAATCAATACCTGGCATCCTTTTTTTTCATCTGCTTTCACTTTTGTGTAACATAACACAGACCTTGTACTCATTGAAATCTATATACATAAAAGGAGAAAAGGGATCAATCACTCACTCATTCATCACGATATTTGAGGAACTACTAGACCTGCATTGATATTCAGCAGGCATATCCCTTTCATGAAGTAGAAAGCTACTAAGAATGGGTTTTGCAAAAATCACCCCCCCCCCAGGAGGGTTGTGAGGGGTTAAGAACTCGATTAATTATACGCAAATAAAGCTATTCCCTTTTTTTGAACTGTTAGACCTTCATACTTGAAATTTTGCTGACAGGTTTAACCCCTAAGGAGGGGTGTTTTGAGGGTTTAAGAGATGTAGAAAAATATATTACTGTTTTTGACCTTTAATACCTATAGACATGAAATTTGACTGCCATGTTCCTTTCATGGACTAGAGTTTCTCTAAGAAGGGGCTTTGGGAAAATCAACCCCTAAAAGTGTTCGTGTTTGTGTGTGGGGGGATTGAGAGTGGTTAAGGGACTTTATAGATAAAAATTCCTGTTTTTGAACAGTTAGGCGCACATGCTTAAAATTTGGCATTCATGTTTCATTTATTGAAAAGAGATCTGCTAAGAACTGATTTTACAGAAATCGACTCTTAGGGGGAGTGGGGAGGCAAGAGGTGAATTACTGGGATGTATTGTTAAACATAATCTGTTTTTTCAACTACTAAACCTGCATTAACGAAATTATTATCGAGTGTTTTGTTTGTGTGGATGCTAAGAATGAGTTGCATGGAAATACACTCTAAAAGTGGGTTTTACGACTTACTGATAAAAAAAATTCCGTTTTTGAATTATTAGATTCAGACTTCAAATTTGTGACAACCATGTTTATATTGTTAAGTAGAGATTAACTAAGAGTAGTTTTTGGGAAAATCCTAATTGGTGTTGTGAATAACTGGAGTGTAAAAGATAATTCTACTTAAATTTTAGATATAATTCAGAAATGCTGTTTTTTTTTTTTTAAATCAAGTATAATTTAACTATATACAATTATATATATACACAGGGTATATATATTCATTCAACATTAAGAAATACCCAGTGAAGTGGGTGGGTAAATCCTAGTGCAATTATAAAAGATAATCATCTTTCATCATGTTATACTTATCTTAACTCTTTCTGTTTGCTTGTAATTAGGGAATCTTTTTTTTCTTTCTTTTTTATAAATTATAGTTTAAATTTTATTTGGATAGCTATTAATTAAATGTATTGTATATTTCCAGCAAGAGTCAACACTAGCATTTTCCAAAACCGATCACTCTTCTGAGAACCCAGGAAAGAGAAGTTTGTTACGATGTTTTATTTCTTGCAAAATTGTGATTTACAAGTGAATTTCATTTAACGAATCTGATTTTCAAGCAGAAGAATTTCCTTTTGTGTGTTCATTATTTTAATGAGAGTACGTTTTTCTCCCTGTACAAATGGGTTAAAATAAAAAAAAATATGTGTGTCAAGACTGCAACAAGGCATTTTCTCTTCATAGAAGGTAAATATGCATTTACTAACTCACACCAATGAAAAGTATTTAAGTTGTAAAATTTGTAACAAGGCATTCTCTAACGTAATCAGATTTCAAATTATTAGTTACTTATACATACCAATAAAAAACCTTTTATTTGTGAAATTTCCTGGAAGCCATTCTCTCACAGAGGAGATTTGAAAATCATATGCGTAATCATACCACAGAAAACATTTACATTTGTGATATCTGCGTGAAATCTTTCTCTATTAATTGCTCATTACAAACATATTTGCATCCTTATGTTTGTGTAACTTGCAAAAAGGCATTCTCCTTTAGTTGTAACTTAAAACGTCATTTCTTTGAGCACACTACTTGGAAAAAATATCTTCCTGAAATCTGTGACAAAGTGTACACTCAAAGTAGAAGTTAAAAAGTGCATTCACTAACTCATAACAAGGAAAAGACTTTGTGAAATCTGCAACATTTCGTTTTTTGGTCTAAGGGAACATTAGCATGTTAATACAAAAGAAAAATCATACATTTATGAAATTTGTAAGAAGTTTTTCTTCTAAAGTTTTGATTTAAGAAGACATTTCCGTATTCACAGCAATGAAAAGCCTTATGTTTCTGAAATCTGCCAGAAGGCCTTCTCTGAAAATTCAAAATTAATACGTCATTTGCTTTTACGCACTATGGAAAATTTTTTTGTTTGTGATGTATGCAATAAGGCGTACTCTAAAAACAGCAGTTTAAAAAAGCACTTGCGTATTCATAGAGAGGACAAGTCCTCCTTTTGTGAAATCTGCAACAAATCTTTCTACTGTATATTAGAACACATGCGTATTCATACTAATGAAAAGCCTTATGTTTGTGAAATTTGCAACAAGGCATTCTCTTACAACAGCACTTTAGGAAGACATCTGCTAATTCATACCAATGAAAAACCTTATGTTTGTGAAGTTTGTAACAAGGCATACTCTGAGAAAAGTAAGTTGGGAAAACATATGCTAATTCATACCAATGAAAAGCCTTATGTTTGTGAAATTTGCAACAAGGCATTCTCTCACAACAGCACTTTAGGAAGACATCTGCTAATTCATACCAATGAAAAGCCTTATGTTTGTGAAATCTGCCAGAAGGCCTTCTCTGAAAATTCAAAATTAATACGTCATTCGCAGTTACACACTATGAAAAAAATTTTTGCTTGTGAAGTCTGCAATAAGGCGTTCTCTCAAAACAGCAGTTTAAGAAAGCATTTGCATATTCATAGCAAGGACAAGTCTTTTTGTGAAATCTGCAAAAAATCTTTCTGCCATATATTAGAACACATGCGTATTCATACCAATGAAAAGCCTTATGTTTGTGAAATTTGTAACAAGGCATTCTCTCAAAAAGGTCATTTGAGATCACATATGCTAAGTCATACCAATGAAAAGCCTTATGTTTGTGAAATTTGCAACAAGGTATTCTCTTATAAAAGCAATTTAAGAACACACATTATAATTCATACTAATGAAAGACCTTATGTTTGTGAAATTTGTAACAATGCTTTCACTCGGAAAGGTAATTTGGAAAGACATATGCTACTTCATGCCAATGAAAAGCCTTATGTGTGTGAAATTTGTAACAAGGCATTTTCTCAGATCAGCAATTTAGGAAGACATCTGCTAATTCATACCAATGAAAAGCCTTATGTTTGTGAAATTTGTAACAAGGCATTCTCTCAGAGAGTTCACTTAAAAACACATATGTTAATTCATACCAGTGAAAAGCCTTATGTTTGTGAAGTCTGTCACAAAGCTTTTTCTCGTCGTGATTATTTAAATAATCATTTGCATATTCATAATAGTTAGAAAGCTTATAATCTAGCAATTATTCCATGAATGCTGTCCGTCTAATTGTTCCCTTTGAAAATAAATTACTTTTGAATGAAAATGTAGAATTGTAAATCCCACAATTGTGTGCTATTTAATTATCTGGGAACATTACACTTAAATAATTGACTATTTAATGTTCAGAAAGTTTTAAAAAAAATTCTGAACCATGGTTTTTTTTTTTTTTTTTTTAGGTGATTCATAATTCTGACCAAAACTTATTTATTGATTGATTTTTCTATCATTTCTAAGAGTATTTATTTTTAATTAAATAGTAGATAATTTTTAAGTGGAAACATGTGGGTATTGTTTATTTGTGTACCATTAATTTTTTCTCCTGTAATGCTATTTTTTCTTTTGTGAAAATATATTGGAATAAATGAAATCTATTGAAGTTTTGAAAGTGTTGTTTGTGTTATTTTAGATAGAAAAAATATATATGTAATTCAGAATTTACTATAGTGTTAAATTATTTGCCCTTATCTTCTAAGGGATCATATACGAGGTAATTTGTATTTCAAAGTTTTAATAATTACTAATTACAATCGAGGTTTAAGCTTCATTTTTATTTGATTATTAAAACTTCTCTACATAATCATTTACACATATTCTTTCTTTTACTTTTCGAAGGCTGTCGTTACAGAACTGAGTGATGACAAAGGTTTGTTGCACAATGTCCTGATTGTGCCATACGATACAATAATATATTAAAATATCGAAATTTCTCCCAAAATAGGAAAGATAGCGGCGGCAGGCAGATGTGAAGTGTCGTAGCGTAAATGTTAAATTTTTCTAGTTCCTTTATATATGTTTATTACAATACATTATTCGAAATAAACCTACAGTTCCTTGAATATTGATTTCCTTTGCGGCTTGCCTTAAATTAAAACTTGTTTATTTGGATCAAGTCAGCATTTGTGTTTGACACCCCAGAGGCTAGCGTGATGCATTGTCGCCATGGAGACGAGTACTTAGGTGATTATACCATGCCATTTTTCAACTAGTTTAAAGGATTTTATTCAGCTGTGTGGAGTAATAAACACTTGATGTGCTTTGTCCATCCTTCAGGTAGTCTGTTTGGATGACATTTCGACATTCTGAAAAACAGACATCGTGATATCTAAAGCTTAGTCTTCTTGAGGGCAGTGTAGTCACTTTTTTTCTACTTCTTGCTCATCTCTTTGGTCTCTGGATCGTATTGATTGATTCAAGATTCTCCCGTAGTTGCTATAAAAATCTTCGCCTGGCCCCAAAAGAATCAGCTTCTAAAGAAGAGTCGATATTCGTGGAACTCAAAGCAATGATTCCTTTTTGTACAATTATTTGTGAATAATTTTCCACACACTACCTTAGTAAGATCCCTCATTCATGATCTTGTATGGCTGTTCTTGGGTGTATTTGAATAACCTCAAACCTCCTCCCCTTTCTTTTCTCTGATTTTTCATTTCTTGGATCGCCTGTGAGGGTCGCGGCCAGTTTGAAAAGTCTTTTTTCACTTCTCTCAACAGTGTCACATGGTGGCTTTCATTCCCATATACAACCATCAGTTCTTCATGAACACTGATGTTTTAACAAGATTATGTACACTTATGTACTAAGGATCAAATTTACAGAATAAATTTATCCATATAACTCGGAAGTTTCTTAATAGTAGCATTATATAATGTCATTATTTTTTACATTATTATTAACGTCATTATTTTATTATTACCGAAAAGCGTAGAATCTCGGAAACGGGGAAAATCGCGCAAAATGTCGAATGTGTGTGTGCCTGCGGAAGCGGATTTTGTGGACCAAAGTGCATGAGAAGTCAGTACATGGTGTATTTCAGGGCGTGGAATCCGAATTTCGAATTGAATCTCCAAAATGTCCTTAAATTTGCCGGATTACCGTATTTTAGACATTTCCTGGCAGGACTTTACCTTAAAAGCCATGGAGCGTGAAAACTTGGTCCTAAGCGTAATTGGAAACGGGCAATCTTAATCTGATATCCGATACAAGAAATTCTCGGAACTTTGCCGGATAATTGCCAATAACCGTTTTGAGACAAACCCTGGCTTATCGTAAAAGCATTGGAGCTTGAAAACGTGACCCCCGGCGTCTTTTGAGACGGGTAATTTGAATCTGATATCCGATAAGAGAAATTGTCACAACTTTGCTGGATAATGCCGGACGACAGTATTTTAGCAACACCCTGGCAAGTGCTTACGCTAAAAGCCTTGGAGCGCGGAAACTTGAACCCTGACGCATTTTGAGACGGGCAATTTGAATATGGTATCCTTTATGAGAAATTGTCGCAAATTTGCCGGATAATTCTGGATGACTGTTTATTACTTAAACCGTAACAGAGCTTTCCTCCGGCCGAAATTAGGTGCAATCGCTTCGCGTTCCAGTTCCAATTTTCATTTCCTCTAGCGGATGAATTTGCAAGCGCTTGTGCACGAAAATTCAGTCCCGTTTGTGGGGAATGGAGAAGGAGAATCAGAAATCGGATTTTATGTGTTCCGGTATCTTTATCGAATAATGCCGTACGACCGTAAAATGCGCGGTCAGCGGTATTAGTCCAACTTGCAGACTTAGAGACGCAAAAATGGATCCCTGGCTTATTTTGAGACGGCCGTCCAGAAATTCCCGTGTTAAATAATGCCAGACGACAGTACTTCAAACGAACCATGGCAGGGTCTTACCTTAAAATTCTAGGAGTGTGTGTGCAAAGTGCGATCCCGGTATTTTTCTGGGTGGGCAATAAAAATCTGAAATCAGACTTTAGAAACTCCAGTAACTTTGCCGGGTGATAGTACTGCCCGTCCCTTCAAAGGCGAAGCTTGCAGGAGCAGGGGTACCAAAAATAGGGATTAGGTGCATCTTGGGATGGGGAACGAGAATCTGGATTATTATTTCAGAAACTCCCTTAATTTTTATGGAAATTGCTGGAATGAGGTCAAATTGATTTGCGTTCGATTCCCGCGTCCGTATTTTTGTTTCCTACAGCTGCTAAAATTTCAGTTGCTGTCATCCGAAAATACAACTGACAAAAAAGTGCATTGACAATTATATCTTACGCATTGCTGTTACTTTTATAAATGGTGGACAAATGCACATTGCAGCTGACATTAGACATTCATGAGAAACCTGACGCAATGTATAATATTTAAAAAAGAGCGGAATGGCTACGGTATTGCAAATGAGTTTACTCATAATCTGCAATGAGTGTAGTATGGCCCATAAACACTCACTTGAAGTTTTATGTAGAGCTTTATAAGATTTAAACGGCAACGAGAAGATATTCGGTGGTGCCTATTACTATCTGGTGATTTCCGACAGAGATTGGAAGTCATTCCTCGCTTTATTTTTGCGCTCGAGATTAACGTAAGTTTAAAACAATCATTTTTATGGCGAAATGTTGCAAAATTTTGATTGTCCTTAAGCACGTGAGTGTAATTGCAAGATAATTATTCAGCGCAAATATTTTCTAACCAACTGCGGAGTATTGGATACAGTGAAGTATACAACTGCATCAAAATACACAATTTGTCAAATTACCAGGAAATTTCTGTATTTTTTTTCAGACAAAAAAGAAACTGATTGAGAGTGTCTTCCCGGATATACTGTATAATTATCTCGGTAATGACTGGCTCTGTAATCCTGTTACTTGGGTAAAAAAAATGTTGATGTTGACAAAATAAACTTCCAGATACAGAGGTGATTCCAGGTGATCTAATGCATTTTAAATCAATCGTCGCTATTGTTGATGAAAACGAAACTGTAATATTTTTGAATTCCCTGGATATATTAGGAATACCACCTCACAAGCTTCGTTTGAAGATTGTTTCACTGGTTATATTTCTGCGTAACTTAAATACACCTAAATTATGTAGCGGTACATGTTTGGTCATTAAAAGTATTACCGGGAGTCTTCTTAAAGCAATAATTTTCATTGTAAAGTTTAAAGGAGAAATTGTCCTGTTGCCACGTATTCCACTGATACCGTCAGAATCTGCAATACCCCATTCAAAAGGCATCAATTCAAAGTTCACGATTTTTGTATCATGCTCATTTTGATTTTGTCGATTTTCTGGAATAAAACACAGTAAAAAACTAATTTTTGAATAAATAATTAGCATTAATTAATAAAATTAATCATTAATAACAATTAATTAAATATTACGTCGTGTATACTTAGAAGTAAAGGGTGTTTTTTTTAGAGGTATAGAACTTTAAATTGCAATAAAACAACGATGTATTCGATTGACATGAACTTTTTTTATTCGAAAGATAATTTTGTGGCATTACATTTTAAAAATGATTTCTGGCATAGGACTGCCACGGCTGGCTCGGATATAGTCCAATTTGGACGTCCAATTTTCGATCCCTTTTTCAAACATTTGTGGCCGTATATCGGCAATAACACGGCGAATGTCGTCTTCCAAATGGTCAAGCGTTTGTGGCTTATCCGCATAGACCAATGACTTTACATAGCCCCACAGAAAATAGTCTAGCGGTGTTAAGGGGTATCGGAACACCCTATACTGATAATGTTAAAAAGCCCTTTTCAATGTTCCTTTTCTAAGAATCTGTTGTAAATACAACCCCCCTATTTTTTTACAAGTTAAGCATAAATTTAGTATTATACTGAAATGAGCTTTTTTAAAATTTTTATTAGTTTTTTTTTTAAAAAAATTTATTTGATTTATTTCGAGAAAACAAAATTTTTTGACAAAAAAAATGTATAAAAAAATATGTATATGCAAAATTTTGCTAAAAGCTCATTCCAGTAAATACTAGAACATACAAAGAATGTGTCATATAAATTATGTTTACATAAGATATATACTTTCTGAGAGAAAAAGTACATCGAACCTTCAAAAATGACATTTTGAGAAAAACACATTTTTATAAAAAAAACTCATCTTATCAAAACATTCCAGCTCCATATTCCAAGTTTTCAGCATTTTTTGAAAATTCACCCTCTTGTATAAATCTTTTAAGTTTTTATCTTTCTGACCTCCTTAGTTTTTTGCAAATTGGCATATCTTGCCCTTGTAATCCTCTCTTTGTCGAGGCGTTCCATGCAGCATGTCGCATAATATCCAGGCTCTATGTTTAGTTTTTTCAAAATATCCAACTTAGTTGCATTCCCTTTATTAAAGGATGCAATAGCATCATACGTACCAAAGGAAAGTGTTTCTAAGTGCACGAATGTCTTTTTGGGGACACGAGACCAAATAACATTATTAATGCTTTCATTTGGATTCTGCGTGTTTCCATGTAAGCATTTTTTCAATAGCTCTGGATCAGAAAGATCCCTAAAAATAGGCCTAATGGCTTCCACAACAGCAACTGGAAGTTTATGTTTGTGGTGGTAAACTTTATTTTCCAATTGTGCCTTCTTATAACGGCACCACGTGTCAGGACCTGATGGACAAAATCCATGTTGTGGATTTTCATCCGTTGATATTTTGTGAAGAAATATTGCCCATATACCTTGTCGCATATCCTTCACACTTGATAAATTTCTTCGAATGGCAAGACCATAATATGTTTGTAATTGGTCAATAGATGCTTCCGTTAATCTATTTTTTCCACATAATGCCTAGCCATCTGACAATTTTTGGCCTCTCATCTTTGCTTTGAAACGTCGGAGGCGAGATCCCATCCGTTTCATAACAAGGCCTATACACTCAAGTTTTGTGATCGTACAATTATCACCGTATACTTCATTCTTCACAATGTTATCGAAAGCTTTGGAGTCACCATCTCCTAAATATTTCGTATAACGCACATCATAGCGTTGAACAGAGCGCTGAAATATCGATAGAGCTCCATCGACTTCCATTCTTCCACTATACCCGTTGAAGTTCTTCTTGCAGACCGGCCCATGTTTCTTTTTATCTTTGCAAACACAATGTTTAGATAATATCTCAGTGTCAATTACCTTTCCTGTGTCCACACTCGTAACTGTCACAACACCATTCATGGAGGAATATCCTCTTTTGCCATGTTCCATCAACCGCCACAGGAATGTCTCTAATATTTTGGTTTTCTTCTACAGCTTCTTTTACGGCATCTTTCATCGTGGCATCACACACATCCTTAGTTGCACCTAACAGCATTTTATTGTACTTTGAGAACTTTGTCGGTGGGGGTGGTAAGTTCATGATTCCGCAAAACATTCGTGCAGCTTCTGCACCTTTCCCTATGCATCTCATTGCATAAACAAGCCTGGTGTTTACTTCGTAGGTGCTGGGTTTCCCAATTTCAGCTTTGCACTTCTTGGAGGAACAAAAGTTGTAGCTATAACTGCAAATCTCACAGATTATATCAAGTTCAACAGCTCCACCAGAACAATTTTCTTCACAGGAAAGGTTAAGCCCTGTTGCTCCACACTGTCAACATTTGACAGCTTCAGAAAACACACCAGCTAAAACATTCAAATCCACAATAGCATTTTTAAATCCACTATTAAACTCACTTTTGTATGAGTTATTTAAATTGCTAAGTTTTTTTTTCTGAAGCAGAAATATTACTGTTAGAAACAGAAGACTGCTGTGGTACAGAATCACTTCTCACTGTTGATTCGGAATTACTTATTCTGCCTTGATTAAAACTACCTCGCCTTTTTTTAAAAACTTTGCCACTAGATCTAGGCATTTTAAATATAACAAATTAACACTAAAATCAAAATAATAACGTTGTAAAGAGCTAAGCAGGTCTAATTACTATAAACACAACTTGAGCAAAACAAACAGCGTTTGAACAAACGATTTTTTTCAAAACTACAAATATAAACAACGTATAATTAGTTGTATCGTTGAAGCCGTTCTTAGGGTGAAAAATAATTGAGGCTTGGCAGCTAGCATCGGGAAAGACATTTTAAAAATGACGTCAAACTTCTAGCTGGCCAAAGAGGAAGTGCAATGTTTACCTTTTTTCTGTCCATTTAAATCGGTGACGAGCGTTTAGATGATTTTTTAAAAACAAAATTTTAGCACTTCTAATTGTGCTATAGATTAAAATGAGGTATTTTTGGAAAGGTAATGAGCTAAAGAATTTTAAAATGCAATAATCTGAAATGGACAAGAAAATTTTTTTTTGGTTTCCAACAGCCCTTAAATCACAAGATCTTGGAGGCCAATTCAAAGGTCCAAAACGTGTCTTTCAATAAATAGATTGTGGCACGAGCTGTGTGACATGTTGCGCCGTCTTGTTGGAACCACAGCTCCTGGACATCATGATTGTTCAATTCAGGAATGAAAAAGTTAGTAATCATGGCTCTATACCGATCACCATTGACTGTAACGTTGTGGCCTTCATCGTTTTTGAAGAAGGATTCCACCAGCCCATAAAGCGCACCAAACAGTCAGTATTTCTGGATGTAACGGTTTATCGACATACACTTGTGGATTAGCTTCACTCCAAATGCGGCAGTTTTGTTTGTTGACGTAGCCATTCAACCAGAAGTGCGCTTCATCGCTAAACAAAATTCGCTTAAGAAAATCGGGAACAACGGCAATCTCGTTTTGGGCCCATTCGACGAATCTACGCCTTGCTTGATGATCGTTTTGATGAATTGCCAAACCAAACTGAGAATAAATCACTTGACAGCTGTTAAATCGGTCGCCATCTTGGAAAATAATACCAACTTAAACTTCTATACCTGGAAAAAAAACACCTTTTATAATCAATCGGAAAAAAAATCAAGGGCTTTGAGGGGGGTACGGACCCCCAGGACCCCCCTTGTGTGCACCACTGTCTCCAATCATTTCAGTGGCAGCAAAAAATCCGATCAAGTTTTCTTCTGTACTTCCAGTTGATGTACAACAATATATCTCAAGGTATCCGACTAGCCTAAAATCATGATTTTTCTAAAAAATTGACAAATTTCTTTTATGATTTTTTATTTATAGGCCATCTTATTAGCTTTATAAAAATACCAAGTTTTTTTGTTTTCCATTCACTAGAACGAAAAGTACAAGTGTTTTAGTAAAATCAAATGCCGTAACTTTACATAACATATCAAAATTTAAAATGCGTTTTACTTGAAATGTGTTTTTTTTTCGAAAAACTCAAACGGGGACAGAGATTGCTCAAAAAGATTTAAAATGTGCTGAAATTTTTTGTGTATGTTCTGTATAACAGTAGAAGGGTTTTAACCTTCAGATTTATCAATCAAAGTTTTACTGCAAAATTTACCGTTCTTTAAGTGAATATAATCACTGTTTTTTTAAGCAATTTCATATAACAACTAAGATAAAGTGTTCTAGTTTTTGTAAAAATTAAAATATCTCTTATCCTGAAGGTCACTTCTAAAAGGAATAACAAAGTAATACATTAAAATTGAAAAATTGAGAATTAGTTAATTTACTATTTTTAAAGAGCGGGCCCCTTTTACGTAATTTTTTGCCAATTTTACCTATTTTTTTCCCAATTTAGTAGCAGTAATTTATTTTTCTCCTCTTAATTTTAGCCCTTTTTTTCTTAAAATGTACTAAAAAAATATAAATCAAAAAAACCATACAAAAATTTCCATATCTCCATTTTTTTAAAAATAAGTTGTCGCAAGTAGTCGGATACCTTAAGATGACCGACTTTTGTTAAATTTTACTATGTTCTCTAGAACTGTAGAGTATATATATATATATAGCAGTAAAGAAATTAAAAAGAAGACTAATAAATCCTAAAAACATCTTAAGAACAAACCGAAAGAACCAAAAACATGGAGCCATTACAAACCAAAAAAAGAGAAATATAGCTATAGTGGAAAAAATTATATATATTGCCTCTTTTATCTTACCAATCACTTCGCTGGTAACTGTGTTTGAAATAATTGTAATCAATTCATTTTGAATATTGTTGCTTAGATAATGATGTGCAAGTTGTTTATTATCAATGTGATTTATATGTTGGCATAACATAGTATAATATTTAGATATCAACTTGAATAAGTCTTTATATGAAGTTTCCAGAAGTCTTAGTGTCTTCGTCTGTTTTGAGAGATTCTCTATGACCTCTAAATACCAGATTATAATAGGCTAAGAAATTTATCATGTCAATTAATCTCTCAAACAAACTGTACCAATATTTTTGTGAATCAAAAATTCACCTTTCGTTTTCTCGGTCTTATGTTTTCCCGTGATTTACTCCTTTCTCTAATGTTATCCATTGGAACATATAGGCTATATGTTGTTTAGTATCCTCAAGTCTGTGTAAAATACTATACTTAGTGTTGCCAATCACAGCACCCTTCCTGTACTAGTTGAGTGTTTGGGAATTGCCAAATAATCTACATGGAAAACAGAAAACTTTGTTTTTAGAGCTTTAATAAACCAACCAGCCATGACGTTGTGTGTGAGTTTCACCATTATTTAGTTTTCTTAAGAAATGAAGATTGGAAAAGTGTCTATGATCATCTTCTTTAGGACAATATTGAACATTGGGCTGTGTGGGACCACTTTGAACTATACCATGACCGATGAGCATCCGTTATGGGAAACGTACACAATCCCAGGTCAACACTGAAAAATGCTTGTTTATCTACGTCACTGGCATCTCTGCTCACAGGCGAAGGACTAATTTCAATCTCTTCTTCTTGATTGTGACTTATGTTACTCAATGTTAGTGTGGTGTGGTAGTTAGGAGAGGGGGGTGCCAGCTCAGGTGTCGTCCACGTCACTTGACCATGGTTCAAAATTACGTGGTCCGTCGCCAAAAAGCCCTCGTGTAGCTGAACAGTGCGACGTTAATATTAACTCACTCACTCACTATGTTACTCAATGTGAACACAGAAATATTAGCGTCAAATTATGATTGGCAAGCCTTTGATCCTGTTTCTATTTCCGATTTTAATCGTTCGGTATCAATATCGGTTCATCTGGAGTAATTTCCGAATTCAATGAAGATAGATAAATGTTATTGAGAAATCGAAGAAACCAATTAATTTGATTCTGTACCGCAAGATTCAGTCTGCCGGAGAAATTTCATCATACCTGAACTTTAAACTGGGCTGGATACAACTCTTTACGTTTTTCTTTTTGCTCTGCACCAGATTCCCATTTTCTCCCTTTATCTCTATATCTCTTAGTGCCTAAGCCTGATATAATTGATAAATAATTAAAAGGTGCCCAGTACCACTATTATTTATTCACACATCAAATACTTTTTAAATTTATAATATGATACCGTGTCCACTACATCAAAATGTGTTCCCGAGTAGACTTGTAAAAACAAGAAACTGTTGTTCCAACCGAAACTGAGCAGCTTGGCCAAAGTTGGCGCTTGCGCCTCTAAACGCCACATTCACCGACCGATACTGAAAAGCGAAGCATTAAATTGCCGAAAATCGAACTGAAGAAGTTCAGTGGCGAAGCTAAAGTTTTTTTGTCCTTCTGGAGTCAGTTTGAGAAAATTCACAATGATAAAAGCATTGCGGAAGAAGACAATATACAATATTTATTACAATCCATGGAACCGAAATCGAAAGCAGAATGATTAGCGTTGAGTTTTCCTGCAACGGTGGAAAATTATCCTACCGTCATTGATAAATTACACTCATGTCCCCACAAATTAAGGATAATGAAGTTCAGGCAAAGAAAGAGACAGAAGCAAAACAAATTTCACTTATTTGTAAAGTCTACTTATTAAACAAAAGGTAAAGAGCAAAAAAGATGCTGTATGTTTAACATAATTAATAAAAATTGCGATTTTTACTCCCTGGAGCAAATTTTAAAGAAGAACCTACTTACAAAAAACAGTATAACATGGTTAGTATGATGGTTAATACGGAGTACGTCTCCCGGACGATGCAATACAGGCCTTACAACGCCTAGGCATGCTGAGTATCAAATTATCAATCTGATCTTGGGGAATATTACACCACTCATCAAGGAATGCCCTCCGAAGTTCCGGTAGACAGGTGAGAGGGAGTTGACGGGCTGCAATTCGTCGGCCAAGCTTATCCCACACATAGTCTATTGGATTCAAGTCCAGTGAGTATGCTGGCTAATCCATACGGGTGGTATCCTCCGATTGAAGGCATTCGTCTACATTGTTTGCACGGTGAGGATGGGCGTTGCCATCAATAAATAGAAATTCAGCACCCATGGCACCCCGAAACAAACGTACATGTTGTTCCAGAACGACATCCCGATAGATGTGGCCTGTCATCGTTACACTCTGAACATGCAGGTTAGTTCTGGAACAAAGAATAATTTCTCCCCAAACGAGCCATCCTGCACCACCGTAACGGTGTCGTTCAATGGTGTTCTCTTGGTGGTAACGGGTACCTGGCACTCTCCATATTAAAGTCCAGGGAGAATCAGACTTCAAACTTAACCTGGACTCGTCGGAAAACATCACACAAGACCACTGTTGTGGTGTCCACAATGCATGCTCTTTACTCCAGGTTAATCGCAGGCGACAGTGAGTTGTGGTAAGTGGAACACATCTGACAGGCCTACGAGCGTATAGACCAATGTGCCCTAAGCGTCTGTACACGGTCTGCCTTGAAACTGTCGTACCGGTAGATGAAGAGAGCTGACGAGACAGGTCTGATGCTGTGCTCCGTCAGTTTCTTTTGGCAGTAACTGCCAAATACTGGTCCTCATTCAGCTTTGTAACTCGGGGGTGACCTGTGCTGTAACATCTACTCACATTACCATCATCTTTAAATTGTTGCCAAAGCCTGGAGATGACAGTCTGGGCGATTCCAAGTTCCTCCGATACTTCCAGCTGGGTACGTCCACACCTTCCTGTCGTCCAATAACTCTACCACGTAAAAAATCATCCAAATGCTTCCTTTGTGCCACAACTATGCGGTTATTGCACTGAAAGGCTTTTAAAGCACTTGTGAACAATTTTACTTCTTTGCCCCCATTCCTTATATACCCCTTTCTTACACTCTCGTCATTGTGACGTACTATCCACGCCATCTGGTGGTTTCCTGTAATTTGCATATTCTTCTTCAAGATGTGTGTGATAATTCTACAGGTGAAATTTTTATTTTAGAGTTCAATTTCTGTATGATTCTGAATTATCCTTAATTTATGGAAATGAGTGTAAAAGAGAGATACGGCCGTGAAAATTTGCTAGTACAAATTTACGTACTTGAACTTTTAAGTTTAATAATGAAGAACGCTTTTTTTTGGAAGAACGAAAACTGATTTAGCCGCCTTGTCCGATGAACTTGAAGGGAAATTACGGTCGTTGGAGAGCCTTGGATGAACACAATAAAAATATAGAGACTTCCTAACTCCGTTGGTAGAATCCTGGTGGCCTGGAAAGAAAACGGAATACAGAAACAGACGCCAAAGGTTCCCGTACTCTAGAACAGTGATCCGCAACACCCGGTCTGCGGACCGGTACCGGTCCTTGGATCAAATGGTGCGGGCAGCCTAAAGAATATTAAACAATTGCCATTTTATTTAAAGTGGTGCATTTCTCTCGGATTTGCGCAACTTTCCACGGAAATCACTTTATATTCCTCTTTAAATCACTTATATTCATTTTTGGTGTAACTATATTTTATTCTGAAGGCATATTTAAATGTAACTAAGTTAAAATTGTTAAATAAAAACAACCTAAAATATAAACTATCAACGTGTCCCACCCTCAGCGGGTCGCGGTAAAATTATCTAACGTTGACCGGTACGCAGCGATAAAAAGGTTGTGGAGCACTGCTCAAGAATATTTAATGGCTTTCCTTCGCATGGAAGTCCAAGGGGAAAAGTTGGTGCTGCTGGCTAAATCCATTTTTGGAACTTTTATATGAAAGAGAGATCCCCCACCTGAAAGGGTTAAACCATCTGAATTAATATCTGCATCAGTCCTGGTGACTTCCGAAAAGGCCTCAGGTAAGAAAATCAATTACTGTATTTTTTGTGAGAAATACCATTCGAGTGAAAAATGCTTTTAAATGCAAAGAGACAATTATTATTAAGAAAAGGTATACTTGTTTGATATGTTTAAAAAGGTCTGTTCATTTTAGCAAAAAATTGTGATCTTAAAAATAATATTAATTGTTCTAAATGTAATTATTTTCATTTTGAAATTATGTGTCAAAAATTAGATAAAAATTGTGATGAAAATTTTTTTTGTTCCATAAAAACTGAGAATTCTCTATCAAGTAACTGCAACAGAAACGGAAATATATAGTTTCAAACTCTCTGCGTTTTCATTCGCGTAAAAGGTCACGAAAGAAAAGTTCGATTTCTGATTGATTCCTCTTGTGAAAATAGCTATATCAGTGAACGTGTTACTATTATTTTGAGGGCCACTCCTCTTAGAGAGGAAACTACAGTAAGACCCGGCTTAACGCTGTTTCGGTTTAACGGTCTTTTATTTGAATTGTGGGATTCCCCAAAATTGTACGCAGAGTTAAGCTTCCCGATATCCGAAGCACTTTATCTGTGTTTCTTCTTTCTTGCTGTGTTATACGAACGTATTTTTATCGTTTCAAACATTTGTTGACGTTATTGTAAGTGTAAATTTATATAATATAACGATTTCTATGATGACAAATATTATGATTTTTAGTTTTTATCATGACTCATAATAAAAAAGCACGAAAGTAAAGCAAGAAGAAAAAACCATTCACTAGAAACTAGAATGCAAGGGATTAGAAGATCAGATGCTGGTAAACGTCAATCTCGAATTGGTGCTGCATTGAATTTGGCAATTTCAACAATAAGGACAATTCTTAAGAATAAAGAAAAAAAATATTATCACTGGCAAATGCAACTACGACAAGCTCTGCAACTAGAATTACCCGTTCGAGAAATAATACAATAAAGGAAATGCAAAAACTACTTTCTATATGGATTGATGACGAAATTGAACGCAATATATCATTAAGCCAATCTACCTTCTTGATAAAAAAAAAACGGAAAATTAGAAATACTGAAGAGACTGAATGATTTGAAATGCAAGCATACACTGACTTAAAATTTTATTTATTTTTATTTGTGTATTCGTTAATCATGGTTCTATATTTGTAAGAAATAAATCTTTGTTTAATTGTTATAAAAAACATAATTAAAAAATTTAATGGTAAAATACCTTACATATTTTCTACCCATCTTTCCCTAACCCCATTATTTACATAAGATAACCTCGTTTAACGCTGTTTCATATTACACTCAACTTTGATGGAACGTATACCTCGCGTTAAGCGGGGTCTTACTGTATAATTCATTCTCTGTTTGGGGGAGGACGAAATGAAACCGAATAATCACAGGGTGTTTTCTATTTAGGTCAGTGATTTGAAACACTCTTATGTATGTTGTTTTGAAGCGTTATCGGAAAAAAATGTGGATTTATTTCTAAGATTAAAGATAAGCGTATTTTAAATGAGTTAAAAAATGAAGAAATTATTTTATCCGATTTAAATTGTAAAGAGAGAGAGAAAACCGGAAATTGGGCTTTTAATTGGGGCTGACAATATAGGAAAATTATTGACTGGGAATTTAATTGAATTAGATTCGGGCTTAACAGCTATTGAAACTAAACTAGGATGGACGGTAATTGGAAAATTAAGTTCGAACGTTAAAAACGCTGTGTTAACGACATGGTCTTTGCATATTCGGAAGGTTAGTGTTAAAGAATTATGGGAACTTGATATTTTAAGAATAACTGATTTCATACTTAATGAGAATACGAGAGAAAATTTTGATTTAACCTATTTTTTAAGAATAAGATGAAAATTTTTCTTGATGGTAGATATGAAGTAATGTAACTCTGGAAATATAACTCTCAGAATTTGACCAGTAAGAAAGAACTAACTTGGGAAAGGCATCTACGGATGATGAATAAATTAAGAAACGGTAAATTTTTTGATGATTATAAAAGTGTGTTTATAGAGAGTGGGAAGATTAAAATATCATTGAACGTGTGCCGGAAGTAGAATTGAACAATGAATGTCCTTATTTACCTGACAAGCCTGTGATTAAATTAGATAGTGCGACTGCAAAATTTATTTGATGCTTCGTATTTGATGCTTCGTATTTGATGCTTCGGCCCGTGAAAAAGGGAAACCATTGTTGAACGACTGTTTATACAAAGGCGTAAACCTTATTGAGCTACTAATACCTGACATTTTAGATCGTTTTAGAATTTGCCACAGCTGTATAGCTGGTAGGATAATGTTTATTACAGGCTGTAATATTAGCTCCTGATGAAAAGGCTGCGTTGAAACGAGCTGGACAAGTGCTGGTGGAACAGATGCTGATATATCTATTGGAAATGCCGAGACGCAGATGCTGGTGAAGCTATTGGAATTGGAGAAACTTTCGGAGTCAGATCATGTCACTGCGTTGGTGTCGCTCTCTCTTCTTCGCACGATTTCAGAGTCTCTTTTTGAGGTGAAATACGTCCCGCCCACGAAAGTGACACGTGATGTATAGTCACTTCTGTTTGGACGTATTTGGAGAAAACATTCTTCAATTGGTCCAAGTCCCCTTCATGCGGTGTTCTTTGAAACCGGCGGCTGGCCTGGGAACTGTGTCGGCATCTTACTGTCGGCTAGATCCAGGGAGGTCAGAGATTGACTTCCCTTAGGACATCAGCGCCGGGGTGTCCACCCTGCGATACTTTCCCTCGAGAAACTACATGACCGCTGAAACGTCACTCGTTTCCGACGGGAAATGGGTCTTTGGTGGGGTACCGCCGCAAATTTATCCAAAAGGAATTGTAGCCGATATTGAAAAGGGTTTTTGATGCTATCTGTGTTGCACCAAAACATAGAAATTATCTCAGATTTTTTTCCCATGCAATGAAAAACAATTAGTGTATAGACATTGTCAAGTTGTGCTTGAGGTGTCTTCCAGCCCTTTCTTTTTGAATGCATCTATTATGCCTCTTTTAGAAAATTGTAGTTCTGAATATAAGGAAGTTGCACAAAAGCTAAAATCTTCTTTTTATGTTGATAATTGTGTAACTGGGATTTTCAGTGTTGATGAAATAGAGATATTTATTGAGAGAAGACTAAATTAATTATGTCGGAAGAATGTTTTAATTAACGTATTTTTGAGAGAAATGTCGTGAGTAAAAGTGTTGATAAACACTCAGGTGAAACTTTTATTTGGGGTATCATCCTGGGACTTGGATAATGATGTTTTGAAATGTCGCACGAATTTTGAATCGTTAATGTGCGAAGCGAAAATACCCAAACGATTAGTTTTGTCTACTGAACAAAACGTTTTCTATCCCATTGGGATGTTAGCGCCGTCTACATTGCTCCCAAAATTGCTATTGTAGGAACTATGGAAAATGAAAATCGCATGGGATTAGGAACGACCTCAGAATATTGTAAGCAAGTTTATGAAATGTTTTGATGAAATTCAAACTTTGAAAGACGTGACTGTACCACGTTGTATAAATTTAACATTTTTACTGAATTACATGTATTTGTTGATCAAGCAAGGAGTCATATGCGAGATGCGTCTTTGCTTGATCAATAGTTGATTCTAGAGTTAGCGTAGTTCTCGTTAGAGCGAAATCTGGAGTCACTCCCCTCAAACCTTTGAGTGTACTGCGTTTAGAACTAATGGCTTGTTGTATAGGCGCTCCACGTGTAAATTTTATTTTAAAAGCGCTTAGTATGCCGGACTTGAAAGTTACTCTTTGGTCCGATTCCACGACAACACATTGGTGGATTAAGGATATGGAAATTGGTCAGTTTTTGACGGCAAAGGAAATTAGAGAACTGACTCAAATTAAGTCATGGAAGTATGTCCCAGGAAACATGAATATCGTGGATTTACTATCTCGTGGTTATTCTCCATGAGATGTGCTTAACTCTAGATGGTGGGAGGGACCTTCCTGGCTGAAACAAAATTCGGAATATTGGCCGGATGCTGAAATCACTTGCGAGCCTCAAGAAGTTAAAGCAGAGAGAAAGAAAACTAGAAATGCGAATGTTCATCTAGCAAATGATGCACTTGCCTTTCTTATATGTAATGTGTCTGAATATGATAAAATGATAAGAGTATTTGCGGGGGGATTTTAACATTTGTAAATAATTATCGCAGAGACTATAACAAATGTAAGGAACATGAATTTTCTGTTGCTGAAATTGAAAATTCTGAAAAGCAATTGATTCGTTTAATTCAGACATATTATTTACCTGATGTTGAATCTTTAAAATTTGTTACCTTATTGAAAATTACAATATTCTAAGAGTAAAATCTAAAATAACTGAACGAAATGATGAAAGTTATTTTTTGTATCCTGTATTGTTAACTGATAAAAGTGGATTTACAAAGCTTTTGATTAGATCTAGACAAAAAGAACTGCCATAATGGAATCTTAATAATGGAATCATTAATTAGAGAAAGGTTCTTGATTATCAGAACTAGAAAAACTATTAAGAGTATTTTAATAAATGTGTTATTTGTGCTCGTTTTAAAGTGAAATCATTGTCAAGCGGACCATCACCTTTACCACCAGACCGAGTGACTGATTGCGCGATATTTGAAGTTGTAAGAATTGACTTAGCTGGACCTCTCTCTCTGTTTTTAAAAACTGACGAAAAGTTATGGTTTACATTGTTTACTTGCGCAGTCTATCACGCACTCCATCTTGAATTAATAAATGCTCTGTCTTATGATGTCTTTTTGCTAAGCCTTAGGCGTTTCATTGACAGGCGCGGGAGGCCTAGGATAATTTACTGTGATAACGATACTAATTTCCGGGGTGCTTTCAAAGACCTTGCGAAATTGGATTGGCATAAAATATTGAGAGAAACACCAACTCAAAAAATAGTTTGGAAATTTATACCATCCTCCACCGCAAGGTGGGAGAAAGGTTGATTCGCATTATCAAGGAACTATTGAGATGTTCTTTTAGAAAAAAAAATTAACCTATGAAGAATTGTCAACAGTGATTTGTGACTGTGAATTTTTAATCAATAGTAGACCTTTAAATTATATATCTGAAAATCCGCAGGAATTGATCCCTCTTACTCCTGCAATGTTTTTAATAGATACTACCGATATTGCCGAATTAAATTCGCGAGACTTAAGAAAAAGAATGAAATATAGAATTAAACTCTTTTAAGAGATCTAAGACAACGTTTCAGGAAAGAATATCTAGGTGAGCTAATACAAAAACAGAACGATAATCGGGTGCGGGAATTCCGAATTAAGGAAATGGTCTTAATTAGGAACGACAATAAGAAACGTTTGTCTTGGCCTATAGCTAAGATTGTAGAATTAATCCCTGGTCGAGATGGGGAAATTCGAACAGTTCGGCTAAAAACCCAACATGGAACAGTAATACGTACGGTACAACGCATCTTCCCTTTGGAAGTACAAGCGATTGCAAATAGCGATAAGGAGTTGAAAGAGGAATCAATTTCTGTTAAAGGGTCATATACCTTTTAAAATTTCCTGAAAATCGATTTTTTTATTATTATTTTATTTTATAGAGTAAACCTTTCTGAGTGTTCTAAAAGAAACCGCATGCAGATTTTCCCAATAGAACGGACGTTATTAAGAAAATAAAAAGAGTAGAAAAGGCGATTTACATATTGTTTACATTTTGGCTCCAGGGTGACAGCTGTCATGTCGCTGGTGACAGCTGCGTTTCTCTGTTTCTAATATTTTCATTCTAATTATTATCAAATGCTTGAATCTAAGCCTCAAATATTATTATTGTTGTTCTGAATATTAACTACAACTTCTACTTCTACTTTGTTTTGATAAAGTGAATCTTGAATTTATACTCGCTCGTTTTTGATTTTCATACCGTATCTTATTTTAAGATAAGTTTTAGGAAAAGTATTATTTTTTTATAAACTTTTGAAGGATGAATTCGACTGAATCTGCTAAAAGACCATCTGGTAAACGTCCTAAGAAAAGGAAGTTTACTGGTAATATGCATACGAGATGCAAAGCTGTACACAGTGTGGATGAATCACTAAACAACAGTGCATCTGGAAAAAAGATTCGGCTGCAAGATGTTCATTCATCTTTTATTGAACATGATGACTGTTTTGATGGCTATAGAGTGTTTGATAAAACTATCATGTTTACAAACATTCAAAACTTTGCTTCTTGCAAAAAATGTGGTGGTCATATTAAACTTTCAGAAAATTGTGTTAGAGGTTTGTCTAGTGTTTTTTCGATTGAATGCAAGAACTGTAAAGACTTGTGTTCGTTTAGAAATTCAAAAATGCTGGGTAAAAGAAAAAATATTCCAGAAATAAACAGACGTTTTGTATACGCAATAAGGACAATTGTACAGGGTCATGCAGCAATGACAACTTTCTGTGGTGTCATGGACTTTCCTCCTCCAGTTGCTGAAAAATCCTATAATAACATTATAAACAAACTACAATTGTGTAGTAAGGAAGTCGCAGAAGCTTCAATGCAAAGTGCAGCTTTGGAAGAGGTAACTTTGACAAATTCTTCCGATATAATAATTAGTGGAGATGGAACATGGAAAATCTGTGGCTATTCTTCTCGTGTTGGTGTGTGTGCTGTTATAGGAGACAAAACAGGAAAGTGTATTGATGCGGAAGTGATGTCTTTCTGTAAAGGATGTGATTCTTGGAAACGAAGAAAGGGGTCACCTGCTTACAAAAAGTGGAAAATTCTTCACGTTAAAGAATGTTTGAAGAACCACAATGGTTCAGCTGGCATGATGGAGACTGTGGGAATGGTTCATATATTTCAGCGTTCATTAAGTCATCGTTCTGTGAGATATACATCTTACATCGGGGATGGCGATTCCAAAACATTCTCATCTACTACTGCATCCAATCCGTATGGAGAAGATATCACAGTTTCAAAAATTGAATGTGTTGGACATGTTCAAAAAAGAATGGGAACTCGTTTACGAAAATTAAAACAAATGAGCTCCAAACTCAGTGATGGGAAGTCGATTGGGGGAAAGGGAAGGTTGACCGACAGAATGATCGACTTAATTACAACGTACCTTGGAAATGCAATCCGACAAAATAAAACATGCCTGTCAGATATGCGAAAAGCTGTTTGGGCTGTATATTTCCATATACGTTCAAGCGACGAAGAACCATTGCACAGTTTTTTGTCCCGTAGGTCCTAATTCTTGGTGTAAATATCAAAATCAAGTAGTAGAGGGCAGTGTGGAAACTTTTAGACACAGTAACAAATTGCCAGTGGCAGTAATGGATGCCATAAAACCTGTGTTTAATGATCTATCACAACCTAAACTTCTACAAAATGTCTAGGGGTAAAACCCAAAATAATAATGAATCCATTAACTCATTAATATGGAAATTATGCCCAAAAACTTTAGGTTGTGGTAGAAAGATTGTTGATATATCTACAAATGAGGCAATTGTCATTTTTAATGATGGCAATCAAGGCAGACTAAAAATTAGGCAATCGCTTGGTCTGACTGTTGGTCAATTTGCACATAAATTTGTTACACTTGTAGATATAAAAAGAATTCAGACTGCAGAAGTACATTTTAATCTCCGCACAAAAGAAGTACGACAGGCTAAAAGAATGCAATTTAAAACTACTTGTAAGAAATTAACTGAAAAAGAGGGAACATCATATGCATGTGGCGAATTTTAGCATTTTAGAATCATAGTAATACACTGCATTCTCTCTCTCATATCACAAATTGTTTAATATTTATAATAAGTAGTTGTTAATTAAGGTATTGATTGTTTTTAAGTAATATTTATAAACTTTTAACTTTATTTTGGAGAAATGAATCACTTTGTTGCATTTTGATTATTTTGTAGCTTTTGATATCGTTTCGATGCTTGTACTGCATTGGTATAATATATGTTTTAGTTATAATAATTTTAATAAATTGAAGTTTATTGACTAAAAAACTTCACATTAGTTTTAATTTAAATTTAGTTGTTGTTTGAGTAACCAGAATAATATATATATAAAACTGTGGTAAATTTTTTACGTTTGATGTCAATTTTCTCAAAACGTCATTTTTACTCATTACGCGCATGATATTTTCAAAACCGTGCCATGGAAAATGATAAAATTTTTACTGTAGATTCTGATCATATCTGTACTTAAAATAACGAACCAGTTTGAATTTTTAATGAAAAAATTTAAAATTACAAATATAAAATAGCAAAAAATTTTTAAAAATTTTATAGTTAAATTTTAAATTGTTATAGTTTACTAAAAATTTTAAATCAGTGTTTCATGCTTCGTCATTTTAAAGATAACACAATTTCCAACACTGAGCAAAAATTTCATCAAAAAATATTGGTAACTTTTTTTTATAAAGCTGCGCGCGTAATGCATATCACTTGCGAAAAGAAAACAAAAATTTCTTTTTGTAATTATCTAATTAAAAATTTATCCTAATTAGCAGTGTGTTTGTTGGTTATGTTTTAAGTAAAGTAATATCTATTTGTTTATTCCTCCAAAATTTACATTCCAGGAAACAATAATAAAAAAATTATAGAGCTTTAAAGAGCTCACTATTTTTAACCATTTTCAACTTTTTAAAAGGTATGTGACCCCTTAAATGTACAAAACCTGAAAATGTCTTGAATACTAATGATGTAATTGTAAAAAAATATACTTCTTCTGGAATATTGGTTAAAGAACCAAAGAGACTTGATCTTTTGAATTATAACTATTGAACACTGCTCAAAATAATTAAAGGATATTGCAGTTTTAGGTGGATCTTGTGGCTGGGAAACTTTTTAGCTGATTGATACATGGTCGACAGACGTAGTAGGTTATATGAGAATAAATTACACATGTTTGGCACAAAAAAATTCATTCTATTGCGCATTTGTGTACAAAAGGAAAGAAACACAATTTGTGCATATGAGAAAAAAAGAATATCAACAGGTGTTTTCTTCAAAGGAAATCATTTTCAGTAGGGGGTATGGATTCCACGGACGGCCAGCAACGTTGAGCACCTTTGAGGCATTGAGTCAATGAGGCTATTAATCACGAGTTGGGGTATTCTGCCCCACTCTTTCAGAAGAGCTCTTTCCAGTTCTTGGAGAGTTTGTGGGGGTGGTTGGTGGCCAGCAACTCGTCTTCCTAGAGCGTCCCAAACGTGCTCTATTAGATTCAGAATTTAGAGAACACGCTGATCATTCCATTCGTACGATTCCTACCTCGAAAAGGGAATCCTCCACGAGGTTAGCACGATGTGGCCTGCTGTTATCGTCCATTAAAATGAAGTCATCTCAGATTGCTGCAGTGTAAGGGACTACAATAGGTCTGAGGATCTCATCCCTATATCGGCGAGCAGTCAGAGGTCCATCTCGAATGATATAGAGGTCTGTGTGCCCGTCAATGGAGATACCACCATACACCAACACTCCTCTACCGCCAAATCTGACACTTTCGTGCACGAACGTAGGATTATTCCTACTGCCACGGTCCCTCCAAATGAAAATACGCCTATTAACCGGATGAACAGAAAATGAGACTCATCAGAAAAAAAGAACATTGCTCCATTCATTTCTCCTCCAGTTCACATGTTTTGTTGCTCACTCCCTGCGGTTGTGACGATGCCTATATGTTAGTCTAACACATACCATCGGTCGGCGAGCTTACAGACCTACACCATGGAGCCGGTTTCGGACAGTCTGAGTTGAAACCGTGGTGCCAGTAGCCGAGCGAAGGTGTTGTTGGAGAAGAGTAGCGTTCATATTTCGGTGTCTTTGAGCCGTTAACACTAAATAACGATCTTCATTGGGCGTTGTTGCCCGTCTACGACCTTGTCCTGGTCTTCGGCCTGCTCTTTCAGTCTCCAAAAAACGGTTCCAGATCCTGGAAATCACACTTTGTGACACTCCAATGGCTTGCGCTACTTCGGCTTGAGTTTGGCCCCCTTCTAACCTACCAACAACTCTCCAAGCTTCTGAATCGGTTAAATGACTTCGCTGAGACATCGTACTCATCGAAACAAAGCAGTCACTGAATGCCGATCATCCTTGTCTTCATTTCAGTTGAAAGTCAAATTTCATTCGCTGCCGCTGAAGCGACGTTTTTGACGTCGAACTCAAAATTAGCATACTCCACAGTTAGAAAATCAGAAAAATTTGCATTTGTGATTCTCTTCCATTTTCGGCAAAAAAATTTCGCTTACATCTTTATTTTATATAAAACTTACAATATCCTTTAATTGTTTTGAGCAGTGTAAGTTTAAAATTGTCCCTAAGTCTCAAAGGGGGGAGTACATTGTTAATAAAAATGATTTGTGTGAATGAGTGGCAGCCTGGCGCCACGTTTTTGTAGCTGTGAAGAGGTTGCGTGACGTCATTATATTCTGTACATAAAAAGGGTGAAGCAATCATGAATTTTTGCTCTCGCTCGGCAGTTCTTAATAAACATAGTTACTCTAATTGACTGGCTCAAGACTGAATTACTTCCGCCAACGCCCAGCATCGGGTAGATGCAGCTCGCAGAATTTTGAAATTGAAATTGTACTTTACAACGATGGATAGATATTCTGATGAATACGTATGCAACATATGTATGAAAATACGCATCTGAAGTAAGTATTGCAATTATTAAATTATGAGAAATAAAAGCACGTTTCTTAATGTATCAGATTTAACAAATATCGAAGTCATTGCTATCAAGAGTGCATTAGAGATTTGGGAACTCTTCAATATTTGAGATTTAAACCAGTTCAAACTACGCCAAGATCACCAAACCGGGCGAGTATCATTCAAATGTAGTTGTCCGTCTATTTGATCTTCTTACCTCTGGCTACGTCACAGAGCTAGAGTAAGCGAATTAGAAGTTGTTCTGGGTTCTTCCGCAACATAAAAAAGTCCGAAATACAATTACACCTTTTACATAAAATACATAAAATAAATGAATTTTTATTGTCAGTTTCAGGCTTATTTCTGAATAAAAATTTTATTCTGTTCTTAGAATAATTATTTGAGTGTAGTTGAAAAGATTAAAACATTAGAAATTTTTTTGCATATTAAAATACATTATCCTTCATATAGGATTCTTTTTTGAAGTAAAATTTCAAATTTTCTTTTGAAACAGTTAATATTTTTTTAAATTAGGAAATCTTGTTTTTTAAACATAAAATAAAAATTTTAGAAATTTATTAAAATAGTATTGAATAAACAAACATAATATATATTAATATATATAATTGTTTTCCCCATATTTTCTTTATTTTTATTACATACTATGTTTACTTTACTAAAAATCTATTTAAATATATTCTCTATAGTTTTTACGTATTGTTTTCTTCTATAAAACTATTTTCTACACATGCTATATATTTTCATGTATTGTTAATTTTAATATTTTTACTATAAAACTATTTTTCACTACTCTGTGATAACGTCTGTATAACTCTATAACGTATACTCAATATGATAACGTAAAGGTAAAATTTAATGTTTGATTTATACAGATATGCAAATAAAATTTTGAAGAATGAAAAGCTTATTTTGACTGAGAGATTTATTTTAATTAAAAATAATTTATAAACCTTTTTTCATCTTTTTTGTGTTGTTAATTTTGAAGCTTTTTAGATGAAAGATTAATAAAAAAATTTTAACTTCTTGGTTTTTATTTCTTCAATAATTCCCTTGAATCGAATTATATTTGCACTAACAATTTTTATAAGCAGCTTTTGACTATTATAAAGGGGCTGTTGTAGCCCAGTGGTCAAGGTGTCGGATGATGTCAGGCATGTCATGAGTTCGAGCCCATCACCACTAAAGATCCGCCGTGTAGGGGAACGATGCAAATTAAATCTCTTGAGAGCCTAAACATCCTCCTGTTGGCGTGGTAGTTAGGAGAGGTTAGATTGTTGCGAGGTCCGTCGCCAAAATCCCTCGTGTAGCTGAACAGTGCGACGTTAATATTCATTCATTCACATTCTCTTGACTATTATGAAGACATATTTTTTGCAAGAAAGAATATTTTTATCATTAACTTTCGATTCCTCCTAAATATATATGTGTTTTTTAATTTTCAATATATATCGAATTTTACAAGGGTTCATATTTGACCATACAATTCTCTACTGTATTCATATAACTTACTGTTTTCTTGGATAATATGACGAAGAAGGTATGTCAATTTCCTAAATGCCACACCACACCACATTCACAACAGGGATATAAGAGTTAAATTAAAATGTTATAATCCTTTTCATTTGGTTTTTCAAAATTTATTTATACAGATACACACACACACAAGAACAGTTTAAATGTTATTCTTAAAAATGCAATTGTCTTTCTAATCGAAACTTTGGGAATATGTCTAAATTTTCTTTCTTTTTTTTCAAAAACTCCCCCCCACACAAATTTATTTCTAAAATTAATACTATTTTAATTTTTAAATATATTTAAAAATTTGTTTATTTCATTTTTTAGTTAATGAACTATGTATAACTTGAGATTAATTCAAATTTTTTAAGTGTATTGCTTGTTGAAAAGCCGAATAAAAATTCACCTTCCAATAATTACAGGCAATTGTCATATTAATTAATACCGTCAAATTTAATTTATTATTGAATTTTTTTATGCAGAAATAGTAGGGCTTCACTATGAGGAAAATTCGCTATCAGAAATTCGCATGCTATAAGAATGCAGGAAATTTTTTCAGACAAATTTTTTTTATTTCAATTCAGATAGTAAAGAAAATTTTAATTAAATTGCTCTAAAATCCATTCAATAGTTAGTTTTTTTATAGACATCAATTACACATAAATGAATTCTTTTTCTAAAATGGATTTATAGTATACGTATAGCAATTTTTGAGTTATCTAAATGGGGTTTAAAGAAAGTCAATATATATAATTTTCACACTCAAGAAAAATTAAATTACTAGCGCTTTTCTTAAGGCTACAGTGAACAGTTAAAATGTGGAAAATTGACTAAAATATCGAAAAAATTTTTTGACTTAGTTTAATATTATATTAGAGCCTCTCTATCAAACGCAAAAAAAAAATTGGGGTTTCATGCATGTTTTACTGAGTTATGGGGTAGTTCCGATTCAGTCATCCATGACCACGCCCCTTTGTTTGCATTCTGATGTCATGCTGACAAAGCTGTCATGTACTTTGACAGTACGAATTTTATTTACTGCAGACATAGCCTCTCTAATTTTTATTTTTAAATGTAAATTTATCAAGGTCTGGATGGCAAAAATTTGTTTTAACTGTATCTGAAACCTAAATCGGCATTATTTGTTTACAATTCGTTCGAACTTGCGTTTGCATTTTTCGTTCAATTTTATTCAAACTTTATATTGATTTTACCAAAACAAAAAGTTCTTTTCATAACTAAAGTTCATTTTAAATTGCCTTTGTTATTTAAAATTTTTATAATGGATCTTATATCTCATCGAGATATAAAAAAACCTAAAGGTCGTCCTACCAAAAGGAGAAAGATGTTGGCTGAAAATAGCAAGAAGCGATGGCAGAAATTTTCTAAAACTGTTGATGAAAACAACAGTAATAGTATGGTATTGCAGAGAGATACATTGTCTGAACCTAGTACATCTTCCCAACCTGAGGCAAGCTATATTTTCACTCACAAGGCTGTGTTTTCTGAATTATTGCAGAAAGTTCCTTGTAAATATATATTGTACAAACTGTACCCTTGTTATAAAACACCATTCCATGGGGTATTCTACAAAGATGGAACTTTTATGCGAATCATAACATGAAAGCTATGGAAGTGTTTTTTCAAGTTTCCAAGAAGAGGCCAAAAACTCACATGATATAAACAGCAAACTGGTGAGTGCCTTCCTATCCATAGGCAGAGGGCATGCTGCTTTGGAAACGTTTTCATCTGTGCTCAACATGCCCACAATGGACCGAAAAACCTTTGCCAAATGCATGCACAACTTATCCGTGAAAAACAAAGAGGTGAAGAAAAAAATGCTCGAAATGTCACGTCAAGCTGCTAGAGAAGCTCACGTAAAAGTTGATGCTTCTCTAAAAAATCAGGAAATAATTGATGTGAGTGTGTCATATGACGGTACTTAGCAAAAGCGAGGACATACATCTAACCTAGGATTAGGAATAATCATCGATATCCTTAGTGGACTTGTCCTTGACTTTGAAGTATTGTCGAAATACTGTCATAATTGTGTAGTTGCTGGTCGAGATATGGGAGTCGATAGTGCGGAGTTTCACGTATGGTAAAAAGGACATGCGGATGAGTGTGACAAAAATTTTGATGGAACTTCTGGAGCCATGGCGATGCACGCTGCACTAATTATGTGGAGGCGATCAATTAGTGATTGCCAAATGAGATTCGTTTCCATGCTGAGTGATGGTGACTCAAAAACTTTTCAATTTTTGTCGGACATTAAAATATATGGTTCTGATATAAAAATTGAAAAGGAAGAGTGCCTGAATCATATTGCAAAGAGGCTAGGCACATCGTTACGTAACAAAGTGAAAGAATGGAAGGTGAAAAAAGTGACTCTTGGTGGGCGTAAGCAGGGAAGCCTTACAGATAAAAACATCACAAAGTTTCAAAATTACTATAGAAAGGCAATAAAAGATAATGTCCCTGATACCGATAAAATGAAAATTGCTATATATGCCTGCCTGATGCATTGCTCGTCAACTGACAAAAATCCTATGCATGGTAAGTGTCCTGAAGGGGAATCATCATGGTGTTTCTATACAAGAGCTATAGCCAAAAATGAAACCCCAGGGTCACACAGTTCCATGAGAACTTACTTGTCGCCACAAGTAGTGGAGAAAATTATGCCTGTTTATCAACGTTTAGCTTCAGACACCATTCTTGAAAGATGCGTGGCAGGCAAGGCGCAAAATTCGAATGAAAGTCTGCATAGCTGCATTTGGCGAAAATGCCCAAAAGAGGTATTCGTCTCCAAAAGGAGGCTGGAAATAGCTGTAACAGATGCCATCGAAAAGCACAATTTGGGCTATGTGAAATCTCTTGAAGCGAAAGAGGACTCATGTCTAAATGACAGTTTTTCTTTGACTATTGTGCAGAAAGACAAGATAAACGACGCATTTCTCAGAATATTTCTACGAAACAAAAGAAAAAGAAAAGAAATGCCAAGAATACAAATGCAGCTTATAGTGCCGGTGCTTTTTAAATTTTTTTATCAGACTTAGCAAACAGTTTTTTTGTTATGTGTAATTAGATTTGTTATTTTTTTGAATTTTTGTAATTTAATTGTATTGAAATACTTTATTTTTACTCATTGTGATTAATGAAATATGTAATATATTATCTGGTTGATGAAATAATAATGAAATACATTCTGTTAATTTTCACTTTAGATTTTATTGGAATGTTGCTTACTTCAATTTTTATCACTATATATATTACATGTCAATGTGACTGTTACAATAAATATTGTAGAATCTTATACATATATTCTATGTTTATCATATCTTTATGATATTAGTGTTTTTCAAATTTATATGAATGTCTTTAATTGTTTTTAAAAAAAACTAAGTTTTTTCCTTTAGAATAAAAATAGCTGTTTTTCTAAAAATGAAAGCTTCCTCGAAAACATTGAATTTTTGTATTTTAATCCCTTTGAAATACTGTATTTTTACTCATTATGATGAATGAAATACATAATATACTATCTGGTTGAGATAAAAAAATAAAATACATTCTGCTAATTTACTTCAGATATTATAAGAAAGTTCTAGCTTACTTCAATTTTTATCACTGTATACACCACGTGTCAATGTGACTGTTACAATACATATTGCAGAACCTTATGTATATATATTCTGCATTTATCTTATATTTGTATGATATTAGTGTTTTTAAATTTCAAATTCATATTTATTTCTTTAATTTTTTTTTTAAAAAAAAAGTTAATTTCCTTTAAAATAAAAAATGCTATAAGGGGTGTGACCCAAATGTAATAAAGGGACACGCGGGGAAGGGGTTCTTAATTAAGTCCACTAGTTAATTAAACACGTTTATTAGACAAAACAAACATTTACATACATAACTAGAGAACTAACAGTTACAATAGAATTGAAAGGGATCGGAGAGCATGCTCGTACGTCCTTACAGTTCCGAAGCTTGGCCATTACTGAAGATTGCTCTAGCCGCTAGAGGGCGCGATAGTCTTTCTACTGTTCATATGAGAAGAGTTTAAACTACGGGGGTTACAATCTCCCCTATGGATCCGACGACGTCCCGGTGAGGAGACATAATTAGCTGTTGTAGTAGTAGCTCTTGTTGAGGGATGGATGGTTCTGTTGGAAACTGCTGTTGTAGCAGTCGACGGGCTTGGAACATGTTTATTTTGTGATGTGGATGTAACTTTTCGTGGTCGGCCTCTTTTCCGAAGTGGAGCTACCGGAGAAATGTTTATGTCTTTAACAGGTGTTAAAGCAAAAGTATGGTAAGTAGCAATCGGTTCAGATGGATTGGCAAGACTTGCGATAACATAAGAAGTCGGTGACTTTTGGGTGAGAATTAGATATGGACCGTCACGCTTTGGCATGAACTTAGAAGTTTTCTTGTTCTTTGCACTACTGATGGGATGTAAAGTAACCCAAACTTTATCTCCAGGAGAATAATAGACTGGACGGCGATTTTTATCATATTGCTTTTTTCGTTGATCTTGCTTTGTTTCTATTCTTTCTCGTACGTCTTCAGTAATAGTTACAAATTGTTTTAAATAAGGTGTTATTTCGGCAACAAAATTGTCATTGTGAACGACGCTTTTGAAATCTTGCACCACATCGTCTATAGTTCGTAGCTCTCTCCCGAATAGTAGGTAAGCAGGAGTGTGACCTGTAGTATCACAGACAGTTGTATTCATGGCAAAACGTATGACTGGGAGTTTGGAATACCAACTAGAATGATCGTCTCCAACAAGTATTGCAAGTCGGGGTTTAAGGTCTGTTTTTTCGCTCTACTGGATTAGATTGTGGTGAATAAACTGGTGTGAAGTTTTGACTTATATTTAAAGTAAAGCAAATCTGTTGTAGAACAGCACTGACAAACTGCGTTCCATTGTCACTGATAATTCGTCTTGGTATGCCATGACGCATGAAAACTTCTTCTATCACAGTTGTTGCACATTGACGAGCACTGGCTTGAGAAAGGGCAAATAACTCAACCCACTTCGTGGCACAATCCTCGACAATGAATATCCATTGTTTACCTGTGTCAGTTTGAGGCAATGGCCCAATTAAATCAATAGCAATGACTCAAATCTCAATGAATAGACTGGAGTTCTAAGCAAACCGGCAGGTTTTTGGTTTGTTTTGCCGAAATATTGACCACGCGAGGGCGCTGGTGTGCGCACATCTGTATTAAAATTGTAAAGATCGTGAGAGTGTGTGTGTGTAACTTGTATCGTAGGATGTAAGCCGCATCGCGGCAATTCGTATCTAATTAAACATTATTATACCTAAATTATCTCATGGAACTACTTCTTGTGGACTGTCTTAACTAATTCGCCCGGATACACACTCCTTTCGTTTCGATATAAATATGGACATTGCTTCGTTTATAATTCGCTACATGGTGCTTCGGCCTTGAAGGAACCATTCGCTGCGTGATGGGGGGTGAGTACTTTCGTTTTGTCTAACTTTGAATTCGGTATTTGTCTAGTTAAGCTTATTTCTCATCATTTCTGATTTTGGTTTATTCGTAACTGTCGGTATTTGGAAGGTTGCTCTGGTATAGTTTTGTTTATTTGTATGCATATTGTTCAGCTGAATTTTGTTTGAAAGTTGTACTAAGTTGCATTCAGAATTGGTGTTGTCATTTGTATATTTGTTTGCAATTATAGTGTTTTGGTTTAAAATGGATGCAGCAAATAAGGCTATATTAGAAAGAACGAAAAAGACTCGATCTGTTTCGAGATCCCTCGTGACAAAACAAATTAATAAATTAGAATCCGAAATAAGCAATACAGCTGATAAAACAACAGTACATGAGATATATATGCAATTAATTTCTAAATTTGAAGAGCTGAGTACACTCGATAAGGAAATTGAGAATTTAATAGATATTGAGAGTCTAGAAGAAGAAATCGTAACTCGCGAAGAATATCGAGATAAATTTATAATTTGGAAAATCCGTGCTGAACGTTATGTAGAATCAGTTTCGAACACTGCTATTCAAAATTCGGTGGAAAATCAACCACAAAACATAACACTTCCTTTAAATAGTACAGTTAGTTCTGTTTTATCAAATCAACCGCGTTTACCTAAACTCACATTAGAATCTTTTTCGGGCAAGGATATCAGTAGTTTTCCCAGTTTTTGGGCTAGATTTAAATCCGCAGTACATGAAAATTCGAGTTTAAATGATGTGGACAAATTTTCCTATTTGAAATCGGTTGTCACATCTGATGCAGAATTGGCTATACGAGGCTTAACTCTAACATCGGAAAATTATGCAAAAGCAATTAAAATTTTAGAAAATCGGTTCGGACGTAAAGAACTTATTGTTGACTTTCATATGAATCGCTTGTTAAATCTGACCCCTGTCCGTAAATCGTTTGATGTTATTGCGTTAAGAAATTTATATGATCAGTTAGAAATTAATATAAGGGGACTTGAATCTCTTGAAATCTCTCCCGATTCCTATAGTTGTCTCTTGTTTCCGATAATTATGAAAGCTATTCCCCCTGATTTAGCATTAGAATATAATAAAAAACATAATGAAACACAATCACAAATCACTGATTTAATTGCATATTTGCGAAGCGAAGTAGAAAGTCGCGAACGCACAGAACTTTTAGTAAAACCGCATGACCTAGAATTGAAAAATAAAAATTCCTATTCCAATACTAAGTATTTCGAAAGAACGTCTCATAGCTATCCACAGTCAAATCGAAGGGTTCAAGGTCATTCTCGATTCCACCCATCTCATAAATCGTTCTCCTCTGCAAACGGATTGCTGACGGCTGCAAATTCGAATTGCTTATTTTGTTTCGAGAATACTCATATGTCTGATTTGTGTGAGAATTTATGCGTTCAGAAAAAAGGAGCTAAATTAATTATAGAAGGGAGATGTTTCATTTGTTGCAACACTGGTTGTTATGTTAAAAAGTGCAAGAAAGAGGTTTGTTCGTATTGTAAAGGTCGACATGCACGTGCTATTTGTTTTAAGTTAGAAAAATCTAAGCAAAATTCGCATTTGGATTTGGAGGAAAAGAATGTTGACGTTAAAACTACGTCTTCAAATTCTGTTTTTCATAACAGAGGTGGAGTTTTATTGCAATGTGTGGAGGCCGAAATTATAGGTCGTTCTTCATCGGATAAGATATTTTGCCTTTTTGATAATGGAAGTGAGAAGTCGTTCATTAAAAAAAATGTGTCTCGGAGGTTGGGGTTGAAAATATTGGGTTCGGAAAGGCTAAATATTTTTTCGTTTGGTTGTAAAACTCCTAATAAACAAACTTGTAGTAAGGTCGAGGTTAGGCTAAGGAATATATTAAGCGGAGAAGAGACTGTGATTGAGGCATTGGAAATTGAGGAAATTTCAAAGGCAACACTTAGCCTACCTAATCCAGATGCGTGGGCAGAAATGGAGTCAAAAGGGTTTAGGCTAACATTCAGTTGTAATGAATCTTCTGAGAATTGTGAAATTTCATTGTTAATAGGTTCCGATTTTTATTGGTCTTTAACACATCGGATAAAAAGATTAGATTCATCATTGGTTGCAGTCGAGACTAGGCTAGGATGGTCTCTTCACAGGGAAGGTGTGATGAGCGGAGTGATTGTACTTCGGTACATTTGGTTCACAATGAAGATGAATCGATTTCGACTGAGCTAAGGAGATTTTGGGAGATAGAAAGTTTAGGAATACTTGACAAGGGTTCGATGACTTTAGGTAATGGGGATGAAGAGATAGTTAGTGAGTTTGATAAATCAGTTAATTTCGTAGATGGTCGATATCGTGTAAATTTGCCATGGAAACCAGGTATGAGAGAGGCTTTCTAAATAATAAAACTGTCGCACGTAAGCGTTTTGAGGGGTTGGTTCGTAGGTTTAAATGTGATCACGAGTTGTTCTGCGAGTATAAGGATGTAATTGATGACTATGTTAGGGAAGGTATTGTTGAGCGTACTTCTTGTGATTCTTTATTGGATAGTCATGGATTTTACCTACCCCATCATGCAGTGATACGTAGCGACAAAACCACAAGTCATATTAGAATAGTATTTGATGGTTCAGCACATGAAGATGGACAGTCATCGTTAAACCAAAGTTTATATACGGGACCAAATTTGCATCCCAACATTTTAGAACTGCTTTTGTTTTCGAAAAAGTCCTGTAGCATTTACAGCTGATGTAAAATCGGCTTTTCTTCAAATTGAATTAGATTTCCGTGATCGAGATTTTACACGTTTCTTTTGGACTAATAATTTGAATAAAGAGCCATACGTTTTGAATTTCACGAGAGTTCTTTTTGGACTTCGACCTAGCCCATACCTTCTCGCAGCAACTTTAAAACATTATTTTAAGAAGTACAGATAGCAATATCCTCATACATTTGAGTTGCTAAATAGTTCCATTTATGTTGATGACCTCATTTGTGGTCAGAATGATGTTCCGGACGCTCTACGTACTACCTTGGAGTGCTTGCAAATATTCAGTGACGCAGGCATGTTATTGCGCAAATGGCGAAGTAATTCGAAACAACTTAATTTGTTATGGCAGCAAGAAGGTGTCAAAACGGAATCCTCTGAAACTAGTGCTATTGATCTTAGACCTCCAACGAAGGTTTTAGGACTTGCTTGGGATCCAGAAAATGATTTAATTTATTTCGATCCAAAGGATCTATTGAAGTTTATGTCACGTAGAGGAGAATCGAAAAGATTTATTCTGAGTGTGGTTAGTCGCATCTTCGACCCCATTGGAATTCTTGGCCCATTCGTTATCAAATTGAAATGTCTACTTCAGGAACTTTGGACTCTAGGAGTAGAATGGGACTCTGAACTTCCCCCAAAGCTACGACACAAGTGGCAGCAGTGGAGTAGCGAAGCTGAGGGCTTGACTGAGATAAAGATACCACGGTTCTATTTAGGTAACATAGATCAAGAAATATTTAAGTGTGAAATACATTGTTTTTCAGACGCGAGTAAATCAGCTTATGGAACAATATTATACTTGCGGTTTGTTACTTGTAATAACGAAATCGAAACTAGTTTCATTTGTTCAAAAGGTCGTGTGGCACCTTTGAAATCATTGACGCTTCCTCGTCTTGAACTGACAGCAGCCTTATTGTCAGCTAGGTTGGCCAAACAGGTGTCATCTTGTCTCAAATTTGATGCTAATATATATTATTGGACCGATTCTCTCATTTCGTACTACTGGATACGCGGCGATTCTTCAGCGTTCAAACCATACATTAAAAATCGTGTTCAAGAGATACAATTGCTCTCTGATCCGATGCAGTGGGGACCCTGTCCAGGAAAGGACAACCCTGCTGATCTCCTTTCGCGTGGTACATCTGCCGTCAAGTTAGCACAGAATGAGCTGTGGTGGCATGGCCCACCTTGGCTTAAACTAACACCCGATCATTGGCCAAATCGTCACCCGAGATGTTTTAGATTCAGAGCTCTGCTCGGAAGAATTAGAACATCGTTCTAGTGTGCATGTGGCAGTTACTCAACAGAGGGAAGCTCTTGTTGACATAAATCGATTCAGCAGCCTTAAGAAACTTTTGAAAACGACTGCTTGGGTTTTCCGATTCGTGAACAATGCTAGAAACATTTGTAAATCGATGGACTTCTACATTACTGCAGGTGAAATACAAAATGCTGAATATTTTTGGCTTAAATGTGTTCAATCCGAATTTTATTCAGCTGAGATATTAGCCTTAAAACAAAACGAACAACTTCGATCTAGCTCTGAAATAAAGAGTTTAGTGCCGTATTTGGATGAAAACAATTTATTACGACTTACTGGACGGTTGCTTGAAGCAGACTTATGCTTTGGTGAAAAGCATCCTGTTATTCTTCCTCGACGCTGTAAATTTACAGAATTACTTGTTGTTAGGGAACATGAACGAATTGGTCATTGTGGCGTATCTGCAACTTTGACTCAACTTCGGAAAAAATATTGGGTACCTAAGGGTCGTCAGTTAGTAAAAACAATGATTCGAATCTGTCTCGTTTGTAAAAAATACAGTGCCAAACCAGCTGACCAGTTAAGTGGTCAGTTGCCCCGAGATAAAATCACCCAATCTCCTCCTTTCCAAAGTGTAGGAATTGATTTTACAGGTGCAATACTTGTTAAGGACAATCAAGGGACTCGCAAGTCTTATGTTTCTTTGTTTACATGTGCAGTCACTCGTGCCGTACACTTAGAACTTGTGTCGGACATGTCCACAAAGTGTTTTTTACTTGCTTTACGGAGATTCCTCGCTCGTAGAGGTAATTGCAAGGTAATATACTCCGATAATGCACGTACATTTAAAGCAGCTGAAAGGGAGCTAACATATTTTGCCAACATCTTGAAAGACAGTGAATTTCAAAGTTTTGTCGCAGATAAAGGTATTCACTGGAAGTTCATAGTTGAACGTGCGCCTTGGTGGGGTGGATTTTACGAACGTCTTGTTAAAACTATAAAGGATCCTTTACGTAAAATACTTGGCAGGGCACTTCTAACATTTGAAGAACTTTAAACGATACTTTCAGAAGTTGAAGTCATCGTTAATCATCGACCACTGACATACGTGGAGAATGATCCAGGAGAGCCGGAACCGCTAACACCGGCCCACTTCCTCGAGTTAGGTTATGGTGACTCTAAATATCCTATACATTTCATCGAACTGATCGACGCCACTACGGCAAAGGAGTCGTACAAGAAAAGAAAGACTTACCGAACTCTTCTTTTAAAACAACTTTGGAGACGCTGGAAAGAACAGTACTTGCTCCAGTTAAAAACAGCTAATCATTTTAAAACACCATCTGTTCATAAGAATTTAAAATTAAACGACGTAGTTCTTGTTGAAGGAAATGTAAAATCAAAATTACTGTGGGAACTTGGAATAATCAAAGAAATATTTATTGGAAGAGACGATAACGTTAGATCTTGTCTTGTAAAAACTTTTAAAGGTCTCTTCAAAAAACCCATTCAATTGCTGTACCCTTTAGAAATTGTATAATATACTTGTACTAATTTGTTTATATTTTTCAAATTAATGGTAGGAGATTACACATTATTATTTAATCTCTGTTAAATTTATTTTTTGTGAAACCTTGAGGTATGTATCCTAGTATTTGTTTGTTTGTAAATTGAAGCTTTGTCATCTTTAAGTTTCATTATATTGTGTACTTTAATGTATATTTACTTTTTTCTTTCTAATATGTATAATTTAGATTTGATTAGTAGTATTCTATCAGTATTTTCTTTGTAAGAATTGTATTTGAATAATTGTTTGTATTAATTGTGGTTCGATATTTACTGGGTGAACATTCTGTTCACCGGTGGGGTGTGTGCCGAAATATTGACCACGCGAGGGCGCTGGTGTGCGCACATCTGTATTAAAATTGTAAAGATCGTGAGAGTGTGTGTGTGTAACTTGTATCGTAGGATGTAAGCCGCATAGCGGCAATTCGTATCTAATTAAACATTATTATACCTAAATTATCTCATGGAACTACTTCTTGTGGACTGTCTTAACTAATTCGCCCGGATACACACTCCTTTCGTTTCGATATAAATATGGACATTGCTTCGTTTATAATTCGCTACATTTGTAGCCTTAAAACGAGCACATTCTTCAATTATGCCTTCTGAGAGAAGTCTATCGATTTCTTGTTTTAATATTTCCTTCTTGGAAGGATTCATCCTATAAGGTGGCACTGCAACTGGAAGATGGTTTCTTGTATTTATACGATGTTCAATAAATGGTGTCGGCTCTCCCCCTGGTTGAAAGCATTCTTCATACTTTTCCAATAGTGAATTTAGTTCTTCCCGTTGTGGAAGTGAAAGGTGAGTACCTTCATTTTTCCGAAATTGACAAAGATGTGGTTCAGGGTCAATAGTGAGCAGAGCATTGATATTAGGAGGCGCTTTCACAAAATTATATTTTCTGTGAGACGTTTCAGTGAAGTACCATTGTTTTCTTTGGAGATCTAAGAAGATCCCTGCAGCTGTTAAAAAGTCTATGCCTAGAAGGGTTCTGTTACCTCTAGCATTTTTCTAAATTAATAGTTCCGTGGTAATGACTTTTCCTTGAATACTAATGTCTACAGAAGTTCTCAGTATTTCTGTGGTTTGAGTACGACCGTCAACAAGAGTCATCTGCATGGTTTTCTCTTCAAAATTCAATCCTTTTTGTTTAAGTAAATGGTATAATTTTTCACCGGCCACTGAATGTGTAGCACCAGTATCAGCACAAACTGCTGCTTCTGCATTACAAATGGAAATTTGGATTATACTAATGGGATTACTTTCACTAGAAAAACTATAAAAGTTTGATTGATTCAGACTTGATGACAAGGCATCATCTTTTTGTCGAACTGGGTTGCAAGTGTGGCATCTTGATCGAATGATTCCAGGAGCACCACATCCATAGCAAGATACAGGAGTTCTGTCTTCTTTTGTATCAACGATTTTCTTTTCAGGTATTCTGTCTTTGGAAATGGGATTTCGCCTACTGTTACTGGGAATCCCGGTTTCCCGCCTACTTTGACTGGGGAAACCAGACAGAGAATGTTCATACGACAACTTAGGATTTTGTGTGTAGTTACTTCTCCAGGGACTGGAATTCATTTCTTTTTGTTTCCAGCTAAAGTTTTTATTGTTTTTATTTCTCATGTTTTAACTTCTTCATACGAATCTAGCTTATCCACTAGTTGTAGAGGACTGTTCCAATTACACCTGGTCCAAAAAGTGATCTTTGTAATCTTGAGGGGTTTTCTTTTTTATTTGGTCCGCCACAATCAAACCTTTCAATTCTTCAAGCGTCGTAACTTTTGATTCTTTCAGCCACCCATCAAAATATGTTTGCAAGTCAAAGTAGAAGTCACGCCAAGTTTTCACAGTATCTTTAGTGTGTCGGGAAAACATCTGCCGAAATTTTTCTGCACTTAATTTAAAGCGTTTTAGAAGAATTTGTTTGACTTTATAGTAGTCTTGAGCATCGACAAAAGATTCTTCAGTGATTAAATTTGAAACTTCAGTTGGTAAAAGACCAATAAGGTATACCACCCACTGTTGAATAGGTACTTGTAAAAATGTTAATTGTCTTTCGAAGAGGTTTAGGTAAATTGTTATATCAGTTGTCTTTGGATCAAAAATCGCAAGTAATTTTTGGAGTTCTAACTTTGGCATATTGGAGTCTGAAGTTGTAGAAGTATTAGTTGTAATTTGGAATTTTTGCAATTCAAATTGTCTTTGGTTTTCTTTTTCTTTTTCAGCCCGCAATTCGAGCTCTTTTCTACCACTAATAATGGATTTAAGCATTCACACGTAAATTCTGCATCATATCCCTCACTATTTAAAATTGCATCTTTTATGTCAAGAATTTTAAAATTACCTTGTATTGATATGTCTAGCGTTTCCGCCAATTCAAGGAGATCCTGCCTGCGACCTTTTGCTAAATAGGCCATCGTGAAATGTCACTTCAAATTAATTACAAATTTATATTTGAACTTTAAATTAAATTTAACAAAATGTTATTAATGAAATAATGATACAGTATTATACCACATAAAAGTAATATCTCAATTTCTTACAATATGCAATTTGAAAAAAAAATTTCATGAAACACAAAAATGAAAAAAAATAAAAATATTCTCGTAGATATCACTTATAACTCAAAAAATCTAAGTAAAAATACTATCAAACATTTACCCAAAAATAAAAACTTATAAAAGCAGGTTAAAAATCATCACTAATCTAAAACACAGTTGAAATTTCTGGCACAATCAAGTTAAAAAATAAATCATATACTCATAAATGAAAGTTCTACTCAGCCGAAACAAAATTTCTTATTAATATTCAAAAGAAAAACACAAGTTATTACAGTTGATTCCATAAAAAAAAAACCAATTGCATAGAACTCAGTTATGATGAACGTTTCGTATATACTCGTACTATCTCAGATTCTTTCCCCCCACTTTATTTTCGTTTACACAGCATAAAATATCTCATCAGTTTCATAAATGAATCATAGATTAAAAATTAAAACTAGCAAGAAGAGAAAACGGAGATATATATATTCTTTTTTCTTTTAAACCACTAAATATATTATTTAACTGTGACAAATCTTTCAACATATAATGCACATTTTACACTTAAAATTATACACATTAAATAATATTTTCTTTTGAAAATAGCATATAACAATACAAAAAATTTTCCAGCTTAAATGCTTTCGAACAAGAATTGTAATCATTCAGAGAAAATACCATACATAAATACATATATATTTGGTTTTGTGTTCTCACTTAAGCTTTTAAGTAAACAACGTTATACTTATTAGTTTAAACAATACAGGAAGTATATTTTAAAAACACATTGAATATAATTTAACTGTATATTATGCTGTTTAGCAAATTACACAATTACATTTCTTGAAATAAGAAAAAAAAGACTTCTTAATTTAATTCGAACAGGACGTTCTAAATTTAAATCAGTAAAGAATGTTCTCTATGTCAGAACAATGAAGTCAATTTTTAAGGAATTAAAACTTACACAATTCTTTAGGATATTAAATCCAATTTGCATTTGGGCATGCAATGGTCAATTTAGTATTATAATGTATAATACTTAAAAGAAAATTCAAAGTAAAAACTTTACTTGTTCTTCAGGTGAAGATAAATCCAACGATTGTGTTAAACTTGCTCATTCTACAGGTGAGAACGGAACAATAGTGGTTAACCTGAAAAATTTGTTACTTGCACATTTCTACGAGTGACAATGGAACATTAGCGGTTAACCTGAAAATTAATAGCGAGCAACAGCCAAGTCTCTTTAACTATAAAAACACGTTGGGCGTCAAATTATAAGGGGTGTGACCCAAATGTAATAAAGGGACACTCGGGGAAGGGGTTCTTAATTAAGTCCACTAGTTAATTAAACACGTTTATTAGACAAAACAAACATTTACATACATAACTAGAGAACTAACAGTTACAATAGAATTGAAAGGGATTGGAGCGCATGCTCGTACGTCCTTACAGTTCCGAAGCTTGGTCATTACTGAAGATTGTTCTAGCCGCTAGAGGGCACGATAGTCTTTCTACTGTTCATATGAGAAGAGTTTAAACTACGGGGGGTTACAAAGCTGTTTTTCTCAGAATCAAAAATTTGCCTCGAGACCAAAACTCAAAATGTTCCATGCATTGCAATTTTTGTCGAATTATAACAAAACTTTCCAAAAGTATTCATCTAATGTATACTTATAAATTCTTGGATGCATTGCAGTAATAGTGATAGGGTGAAAGAAGAAATTAAAGTTTTTTATGTAGGAAATCATTAAAATTCTTGAAATTTTTATATAAAAATTTGCGTTTACCCATATTTTGTAAATTATCATATGAAACATTACATTTTATGCATATATTTGTAAAGAATTGCTTAAAGAAGTTAAATCAGGTGAAAATATAAAATTTTAAAAAAAGTCAAAACGCATGGAACGTTTTAAAATTTTTAAATTTTCGTTAAATTTTTTTTAAATTTTAAATTTCTTAAAAATTAATCATTTTTTTCTCACCAAATTTTTTATATGGTTTTAGTTCTAAGTTACATACAACCAGTAAAAATTTGGGGCATGTTTGTAAAAAATTTTAAAAAAATTTTTACTGTCCACTGTAGCCTTAACTTTTATTTAATTGATTTCAAAGTTATTCTTTCGTATTTTTGACTAACTATTAGGCTTCAAATTTGTTCAATATTCTTATGCTTTCTTTTTGGGTAATTATTTTAAAGAAGGAAAGAAATTCCTCAGTATTGTAGATGGCCTCTCTATAGAAAAAAAGGGAATTTTTTTGTTTGTGTCCCCATTCCAATCATTTCCCCTATTTTTACAGCTCCCATGTCTTCGTACAGGGGAGGGGTGAGGGGCAGAGATCCGTTTATAGTAACTGGTGTTCCAGTCTACCTTACAACTTTTTCATGTAATTGGAATTTTCTTCTTCCAAAAACTCCTATCTTTTATTGCTACAGCCATAAGGGGTAACTTCTAAAAAGGATGCTTTGTCCATCTGTCTTGGTTGACTCGTCGGGCCTAACCGTGACTGATACAAAACTCATCACTACATAGTACAAATAGTTCAAATATTTGAATTTAAATATTTTTTCATACCTTTATGTATTTAAATTAGTTAAATGTTTTTTAATAACTCAAAGTGTTTTCCTTTTCTATGACTTTAAGAGACTTTTTTCACTTACATTTTTTATAGTTAATTACCTCTAAATGCAGTACTGGGTTAAGTGAAAGTTTAAACCAAGTTAACTCAAAACCATATTAATAGGAAGAAAAATTTCTTCTTGGAAAGAGGTAGATTTTTCTGTAGATCATAGCCAATAAAAATTTGACTAATAGCATTTGGTAAGTTTTAGGACTTAAAACAAGAATAAGAGCAATAACACAATATCGGATAACGTGTCACATTCGATTCTGTTATAAACATTATCAAGAGACTGTTTAAAGGCGACCCTCTCGGTTGTCCTTCTCCTAGATTATCAGCGTGAGCTAGAAGTGTAGGAATAAATGAAGAACTAGAAGCTGCCATAATCTTAATATTACTTTATAAAGATCTTAACTTATACCAATAACAGATTAGATAATAATATGATATGTGAAAGAATCTACGGTGGCTAAACACACAATATATAATACCGAAATAACGTAACCCGGACCACTATCAATAACTAACTCGCCCAAGCTCAATTTCAATACCAACACAGATCCGAATATTTAAATGGTCTCTCCTACCTTTAATGTCTAACGAAGTATCAATCTATCTGATCCTTGCTGGAGTTGCGGTTCTCTGGCGTGCAATGATATGCACCTTGACTAAGGGCTCTCTGTACCAGGTAACCTCTCTTCATTGTAACTTAACTACCCGAAATACTCTTCACACTTGAAACACGTACTAATATAACATTCCGCAAATACCACACACTTCTGTAAACTTCTGTTATTTGAAAGCTTCCTAATTTGCGTCTTTCCTTCGCGTTTTACTTCTCGGGTTGGTTGAAAAAGAATTGCCATTCATTCTGGCCCCAAAGGACCCAAAATGACATGTTAATGAAAAAACGCGTGAGCCCGTCACAACTGAAGTATCGTTGAGTTCGTTGTGGATAGGGTACAAAAATGAGAAACTGATAAAAGTTTGAAAAATTAACTGTGTGTGAAACAATTATATGTTTGTATTTAATTCGTAACTAAAATTAAGAAAAGAAACATCAGCTGATTTTTTTTTGTTATTTAAAAATTTTGTATGTATATCTATATTTATTGCAGTTACAGTAAATAGTATAGTTTTCAACATAGCCAAAAAAAGTTTCTGAAATTTAAATTCCTTTTAATTATTATTTAAGTCAGAAATAGCTACAGCATTTTAAATTTTACTATCGAAAAAAAATCCGATAAATTCTTAATATTTCCGTCCTCATAAAAAAATATAATCATTTTTAAGACTTAAAAAACACAAATCCTGATAACACTAATTTGAAATAAAACTTGAATAATGACCAACATAACTAGGCGAATTTACTTTGCAGAATTTACCAGTAAATATGCATAAAAAACTATTTTTGTGATGGTCTACATGTCCTTTAAAAATTTGATACTGTGTGAATATCAATCAAAATGTTAGAAAATTTGGAGTATGAAACGTTTGCATAATTTTTATGTAGTTTATCAAATTTTTATGTTTAAAAGTGTTCTGAAGTTAAAAAATTAAGCCGAAATAAATTAATTTGTTAAAATAAAATTAATTATAATAATACCGTCCTTACCAGAGGGCCGGTTTATCCACTGGGTGCTTGGTGCGGGCCCCCGGAGGGTCCAAGAGGGCCCGGATAACCAGATCATTTAGGTATAAATTTCGATCATTCAGTGCCAAGGCGACCTGTAGATCTTTTGCGCCCTGGGTCCGAAATGAACTTGAATCCCTCTCTTTATTCTATACAGCAGGAAAAATTAGTATACATTTCTTTTTAATTTAATAAAATCTAACGTATAGAATCAAAAAGGTTTATGAAGTAAAAAAATTCAAAATGTGATAATAGCCTCTGTCGCTCCATATCCCACATAAAGATATTAACAGTAACAATTCAAAATGAATTTTTGAATGACCTTTTGGAAAATTGTGACACGTATTCACCTGGCAATATATTTTAAAGTAAAGTTATATTCGGTCAGATAAAGTTACTTCCACTAGTATAAAATAACTATATATATATATATATATATATATATATATATATATATATATATATATATATATATATATGTAAAAGAAATATGTATTATATATCAAAAATAAGAAATAATAGATAAAGAACATAACAAGAAATAGCATAATAAAAATATAAAACCTGAACATGAAGAACAAAATTATAGAGAAATAAAAAAAGAAACTACAAAAAAGAAGAACCTAGCGAGTCAGAAAGCAATTTTGGACTTAGGACCGAATAAGTGGGGTTAAACTAGTTTGAAGGCGCCAACCTTCCCCCTTTGCAACTCGGTAGGAAAACCAAATAAAATAAAATAAACAAAACTTCAGAGTTTGGATAACTCAGAGAGTATGAAAAAACCACTCATTACTATTATGTAACAAACTCTCCCAAACTCTTAATGCAGAAAAATCACAAAATAATTACGTAAGAAAAGTAGAAAAATGCTAAAACAATTACATAAGAAAGGTATCTTTCAAGAAATAATTTAACAACATTTCTTGACTCACAGAGCTTTTACGAGGAGAATCAAGCGTCTTGACATTAATAAAAATCGATTATTCACCAAGTTAAAAAATTCGAAAATACATAAACACATCTTTTGAGCTGACTTTTAAACCAGCCAGCAAAGACAGGAATAAAAAAGACGACAATCAAATACGGTAGAATTTGAATTGGTTGATGGTCAAAAATGTAAATTTGCTAGGCTCTAATTTGGTTGGTTGTCAACAATGTTTAAGATGTTCAAGATGTGTGTGGAAAAAATGTAAACTGTGATATGAGTGTTATGATATAATCTTCACAGCAAGACCACTAACATGCTGACTTTGAAATCCTATTGTTGTGTGGTGGTTTTGGAATTCGAAGTAGCAAGACGGTTAATGTATTTGTGATTAATATAAGTTCTTAAAAAATTAAAAGGGTATTCATGATCTAAACAACATTGAAAAAATTGTTTTATATTATTGTATTTATCTATTTTGTGAGTAGTTAAGTTATCATTTCTAAATAAAAAAATTCAAAATGATATTTCTGTAAATTGATATATGCAAATTACTATTCCATACGGGAATTTTAATTATATGGAACTTAAACGAATCTCTTTTGTCAAAAATGTTACTGACTACATTATTGTTAATAAGATGCAAGTCTAAATCCAAGAATTCCACCATATTAGAGTTGAAGTTAGTTTTAAGGAGCTTGTGTGAGATAATCAGGGTAGAAAGTAATATTTGGTTTGTATTCACTATTTTTACCAAAAATTAATATATCATCTATATAACGATAAATTAAGTAAGAATCATTTACAACATGATCTATTTCAAAAAAATGTAAATATAGGTTCGCTAAACAATTAATAGCTGGACCACCCTGAGGTAATCCTTTGATCTGTTTATAAAGATTCTGATCAAATGCAATGAAATTTTCTTTTAATACGAGGTTTACAAGAATATCAAATTTATCTTTTTTCATTGAAGTATATAATTCACACACACACATATTTTATCATAAATTAACTGTAGAACCTTAATCATTTCGTCAATATCTATAGAATTAAAAAGGTCCTCGAAATCAAAGCCATGCATGGAAAAAATTAACATATCCTTAGTAACTCTAGCAATCTCTAAGCTATTTTTAATTATTGCCGTGTTTTGTAAATTATCAATTAGATTTTGAAGAAGAGATTGTAAGATCTTCCCAGACCTCGTGATATATGTATTGTATCCATTAGTGATACTACGGAATTTTATAGGGCTTTTATGAAATTTTGGTGTTAAAAAAATACTTGGATATTTAATATTATTTAGATGAATATTCAGTCTTTTGTTCAAAGCTAAAAGACGATTATCATCTTCTCTATTAATGTGAATTGATTTTTGAAATGAATTATTAGTTAAAAAATGTGGTTACATAATAATTTACTGTAAAAGTATTTACAAATTATGGCATAATTAGCAGAGACCTTATCAACATATGTAATCACGAAGTCATTTTGGATATTTTCTATTGATGATTTAAGATCTTTATACATAATTTCATTTTCAACAGTGAAATCTAATTCCCAAATTTCTGTTGCTACATAAGATTTAAATTGATTGAATGCTTCAGTCGGCATTCCGTATTTAATTGCAATTTTAAAGTAGAATTTATCTAAATCTTTTATGATTTGTTTCATAACGTTAGATTTATTTTTTGTGATCATCAGTCTACCTTTTTCCATAAAATTTCTTAACAAATCATCTTTCATGATGCTAAATATATATATATATATATATATATATATAGTATTCTCTAACTTAAACACAACACCACCCAAGAATTTAAAAAAAAAGACATCGTTTCATGGAATGATTAGTACTTGCAAAATTTCACCTTTGGTAATATCAGGATTTGAACCACGTCTCACCTACTAATCTGCAGCCCAGAGGCGTAGCTACCACTGTATCAGCCGTATCAATGATACAGGGCTCCCAAGCTACGGGGGCCCCATCATATGTAAGTTAAGTACTCGCAACATGTTCAGAGGCCCAAATAAAGGACGCCTAAAAGTTTTTGATACAGGGCCTATATATATATAATCACATCTAGCTATGACCTTTTAAAAAATAAATCTATATTTTAATATAAAACAAGAATTAATGTATGGGCTAACTATATAGAATTATTCTTCAAAATGCAGATTTTTATATAGGTTTAAATATATTTCAGAAACCTGTTATGAAATGCAACTTTCTAACATATTAACCCACTAACTGGATACCTTTCTCCTGAAAAGTTATTCCGAAAGCGTTTTACTCTTATATTGCTATTCCCTTCAAAATGCAACAGACATCAATTCTTTCCCCCTTTTAAAACTTGGGAGGTCGAAAGGGGACAACTTTATGACTTGGTTCGGCGTATTTGATCATTGAGAACCAGGATAACAATCGTTTACAGCTAGCTGTTAAGCTGTCTTGGGCAATCTTGTATGAAAACCGTAGTTCTTTCTATACTCTGTCGTTTTCCCCATAGATTCAGTCACAGTAAAATTAAAACAAAATGCAGGGTAAAAAAAACATGAAATAAATGGCGTGTTAAAAGTTGAAAAATAGTTATATTTTCTTCAAACAAAATTTATTTTTCTGTCATTTTTTTAAAATTAAAAAAAAATATTTTGGTATTGCGATTTGAACCAGAAAAAAGCACCCTGTATTCATTTTTGAATATGAGAGTAAGAAAACGCGCTCACTTTCATGTTTTTAAAAAAAGTTATGAGGTAAGAAGGCCCTATCTTTTTTTTAAACAATAAGACATAAATGGTGCATAGTTATGAAATAAAACAGATCTTTCTCTATTCAATTATATTTTTAATTTAGAATAACAAAAAATGATTTCAATATACTTTTAAATTATTTAAATTTAAATCATATAAATGATATTTTTATGTTAACTGAATATTTTTCGGAAAAAATCTAAATTTTCGTTCCTAGTGCTCTCCTTTTCGAACTCCTTGTATTAAATAAAAATATCTTTTCTACATCGGCATTTGTGATGGACATAACACACATTCAGTCAATAATTTTTAATTTTAATGGGGATATACTTCTTCAAATGCGCATGTCAGTACTTCTAACCATTTTCTACTCAAGTTAAATTTCTTATCTTTCTGTTTCTTTTATTACAAGGAAAAATGTCACACATCGATAACTACATTTTCACACAAATCAGTCATTACAAATTCGATTGTGAGAAAAGTTCTCCGTAATTAATTTTGTCTTTCAAAACAGTACACTTAAAACAATTGTGTTCAGTGAAGTTAACCGACAGTTCCACAATGTATTCATACCAAATTTTAAAAACAAATTTAACACTTGGAAAAATGTATCCAGTATTAAATTTTTCAGTATACACAAATATTTCCTGCTGTAGGGAAGATATAGTATGAGATGTGGTGTGCAATTGTGGAAGAATGTTTTCGTACGTGTAGACTATTTTTGAAAATTTAAATATCACTGAAGCTGATCATATAACTGCAAATGAGCCTTATTTTAATGTGTGCTGGTATCAAAGTAAAACACTTTACAATATTAAACAGCCTATGGGTTTATACTCAATATCAATCTATTCGCAAAATGGCTTACAACTTCTATTCAAATTGTAAAGAAACTGAAATATATAAATATATCTTACTGCAGTCAAAAATATTCATAATATGTAAGTATCCTATTTCTCCACTTATTTCTGTACATTTTAAAAACTGTAGCTGAATGCAATTTTTTATATTTATAAACGAGGCATAAAAGCTCACACACTCGTAAAAATGTCTATCATTTTTAAATATACTACTATAAAACTTATATGGATTGTAAGATCAAATGTAAAATCCTAATAGCTTTTAGAGGAGCTAAAAACATGTAATTTTGGATTGATCAAATTTTTAATATAGTACACAAATATACATGTTATTAAGCAAATACATTTGAAAAATAAAACTTCCTTCTGAAATAAACGTAATTGAAAGAAAAATGTTTAATTGCAAATGAGTGGAAATACATGTTTATCTAAGGGGTATCCCCAAAGTGAGGTAATCCTCAAACTTTAAACTCAAACTCAGAGGCACAACAATCCATGAGGGCCAGGAACTACTGTGCCCATCATAATACACGTGACCATTGGACGCTGAGGTGCATGAACAGATGTCCCGATTTGGTGGTCTGTCTGAAGAGAGACCTTCAGTGTTTAAGACCCGAAGCAAGCTTGGTACTCATTTATCGACCCAATGTAGCGGAGATGAAAGGCAGAGTCGACCTTGCGCAGCCCGTTAAGAGAACCCCAGACCTGTGGTGTGGAAGCACGATACACTACCACTCGATCTTATTCGGTGAAAAATAAAATTTAATGTTAGAATCTTATATAAATCCCTAATGAATGAGGGAGTCCAAACTTTTTTTTTCATGTAAACTGTTTAGACGGAAATGGTTAATTATGAACATTTCACAAGTTGAATAAATTAAAATTAACCGTTATAGTTTACATAAATTTTTAAGGGTACAAAATGTGTATTTCGGCTGCACGAATTAATTTTAAAAGGAATACGGTTACGAAAAAGTAGTACAAATCTATCTAAAGTAGGGTTGGTTACCTTAGATATTGTCAAACACAACAATGTATTGGAAGCCAATTCCACAATTCGTTGTTATAAAAATGTATGGAAAATTACAAGATTTATTTTTGCATTTGTAATTTATATATACATATAATTTTTCCTGGGAGCGTTAAAAGCTAGAGCGGCATCCATCAAAACCGCGGTTCTCTCTCTGTTTTTCCAGATCGCCCCTGGCTAAGCCGGCTCTGCCATAGTAAGTGAAAATGCCTGATTTTGTTTGTCAAGATCATTTATAGCAGACTGCATTTTTCATGTATTTTAGATGGTCGTTTTATATTTTCTACATCAATATCTTAATGTCTGAATTTAAAATTACATAAAATTCTTGACATTCGCATCAATGACCATGATAATTTTTATTAGTATATGAATGTGTCATCACACGATTACATGACTGTTATTAACATATTATTTTAACCATTTAAATTATATTAAGTATAATATAACGCACACAAATTTTCTGAACTTTAAAATAAATATTTCGAAAACTACTTCAGATATACTCAAAATTTTTCATTCCTACCCTTTAGCTTCTCAGTTTTGTTTCTATGTAAAACTTTATTGTATATTCCTCGGTTTTTTTAGTATATTTTTTGCTCTTAGCATGCATTTTTCCACTGAATTGTAAGAAATCTTCGAAATATATTAAAAAATACCAAAGAAGCTATATAATAAAATTTGAAATTTATATTATACTCAAAGAGTTGCTAGAATTTATGGTAAATAATTTTTAACTTTGCGATACATTTTTTTTCGAAATTTCAAATGGAATTTCTAACATAAAATTTCTAGCTTTATACGGTCGAGATTTCAAAAAATATCCAGATTTTAAGTACTTATTCAGTTAGCCTTGAAAAAATGATAAATGTTGAGGTATTTTGCATAAATAGATATTTTTGAAGAATCGAATTCGAATGTTTTTGAATAGCTCGAATTTAAAATAGATTTTTATGTTTATTTATATGCATAAATGTCTACTGTAAATGTTTCCGTATATTTTTGATTACCATTTATTCAAACATTCAAGTTATAAAAAAATGTGGGAAAATCTTCATTCATGTTGTCTTTGATATAAACTGAAGTTCAAGCACTTAAAATTCAAATATAATTCGGTGTATTTTAACAATATATAACTAGGCACTGTACGTAAACTTCCCTGAACACTTGGGCTTTGAAATCTAAAAAAAATTTAATAGATCTTAATTAGTTTTTTTTTTGTTATTATTTTTATCAAAGTGTAAGAAAATGTTTCAAATTATTTGATGAAGTTTAAATTTATTCATTTTTAGTGTTTGGAAAGTTGAAAAGATTTCAAATTTTAAAGTGTTTGGTGTTTTTTTATTTTTTTTTGGGGGGGGGCATCTTATAATGAAATAATCATGTTTCAAAAACTGAATGCATTGATTAAGATAAAAAAATGAAGCGAAAGAATATACTTTAAAAAAGGTAATTTGTCTAACTATATAAAATAGCAGATTGCCCTGACACGCCCCAACTTGTTACAGTTTGAAATTAATATGAAACCAAAACGGAATTGTAACATATTTTACTTATGCGTTGGGACTTTTGAAAACTTTTAAAATACAAGCTAGCAAACAAACACTTCTTGGGTTCTAAAGAAATTTCTCCCCGATTTTTTACGATTGCCCCAGGGTCAAAACACGGGGTTCCCTTCGAGCCATAAACCTTTTGCTGTGTTGCTTCCTCCGTCCCTCATTTACTTTCAAGCTGTTAAACCTTAAAAGGGGAAAAGGATTTCAGAAAAGTGCGGCTAATCCGCTTTTGAAAACGTTACTTTAAGGCAGAAAAATCAGTGCAGTCCATTTTCGAAGCATCTTTACACTGACGGAATTTTCCGTGCTATTTGGTTAGAGGGTTAAAGAAAGTTTAAAAATGAAAAGCCTTAATTTTAAGGTAATGTATAATGAAGCATTATAAAAACGGTTAGATTTTTTTAAATAAATGACCTGATTTAAAATATGAAAATATATTGCTTTTTAATTGAAAGATTTTTTACAAACATTTTTATTTCATTTTTTTTACTAAAGAATTTGAAATTGGCAGTGCTTTTCATTTTAATTTTTTAACTTATTTGTTTGCATTAGAATTGATGCTTGGGTTATGGAAGTCTTGAGATCTGACCGCAAACAGTGGGCTTTCAATCGAGTCATGTGGCCCTGGTAGCCTAGTGGTCATGGTCGTGGACTTGCGGCCGTTATGTCATAAGTTCGAGTCCTAGTGCCATTACCGATACACGTTAATTTTGTCGAGGCCAATGTCCTCGTGTTGATGTGGTAGTTAAGGTATACGAATGGGTTCGAGACAATTTTCTAAAATATAACTTAAATAATCATTTTGTTATTATTTTTTAATTAAGTTTGTTGCAAAACTATGAAAATACAGCAAGAAGAATTTTTTTGAAAGCATATTTTTTAAAATATTGAGAAATTTCTATCAAAATGTTACAAAATTGCTCTTTTGCAAACAACTCTAAAAATATATATATATCACAAAAATGAATAAAATGTTTACAGGAATACAATTCTTTGACGTTTAACTATGCCTTATACTAAAAAAACTCAAATTCTAGTGTAAAATTATGAAATACAGGTGTTCGAAATGAAAAAACCAAGAATTTTCTTATAAACTTTTTTTAAATATAAAATTACGTAAAATAATACCTGAATTGAAAAATTACCCTTAGCTTTTAGCAGAAAACATTCTTTATAATACAAAGAACAAACTCAAAAAGTTTCACAAGAATATTTCATTTACTTTAAGAAATATCACTCTTACCGTTAACCATTATGTTCAAAAATAACATTCTTCACAAAATGTAAAATAAGGTTTATATTTGCAATAAAACTTTTTAATGATTTAGGAAGGTTTTAAAACTCTCCAGATTTGTATGTTGTGCTTTCCTGAACCTCATATTTCAAACTTTTACAGCTTTGAAGGGCCTTTCTTTTTTACGAGACAGTTTCTTATCTGGTTTAGAATACCTCGTAGAATCAACGATTCTCGTTTTGTTGAGGTACCAAAAACACCCTTTCATTTCAGAACATAATTTCTTTCCTAACATTTGAAGTAGAGGTAATAGGCCAGAAAACTCAGAATTAAAAAGTATTATTGCGATATAATTCCTTAAACGGAGTGTTTATTGCTCAACAAATTTGTCTTTCGGGATTTTACTCCACACGACATTGTTAAGACTTTCATTGCAGTTCTGAAATTTCCCATGAAGACATTTTCTTAAGAGATTTTGATCGCAAAATTCCTTATAATTTTTTAATAGAATTAATGACTGTATTTGGAAGAGCCGTTGATATTTCTATCGACGTTTCTCCAACAAATACTGCTCTCTGGAAATCTCTTTTTTTGGATTCATTGATCTTGTTTTTGGCATGGCAACTTTAATTTAATTAAAAATAACTATAACTCTGTATAAAAGTACTAATAAAAAGTTATAAAGAGATCTAGTTTTGAACACAAATGATAAAAAGATAGCAACTCGCTTAAATAAAAACCAACATTGCAATCAGTTAACTGTTGCCTATTTTAAAGCAAAATATATCTATTAAAACATTTATAAATTGAAATAAAGTTTACTAAAAATAAAAAAAAATTCGTTAAAATATTTTAATAAAAATCTCATTTTGCCGGTGAAAATCAACCTAAAACTCACACTTCCGGTTTCAATTTGGGCTTACTATCTCAAACAAAAACAGCTATAACTTTTTTTTCCGACTCAGAATTAAAACTATGATAGTTTTAGAAAGCTTATTAAACAAGCTACAAAAAAAGTAGATTATAAAAAAATAGGTTTTTTTAAATGAAAATGGTGATTTTAAACCAGTCGGGAGGGGATACTTTAAGAGAGGTAGGTGCTAGCTCAGGTGTCGTCCTCGTCACTTGTCACCGAGGCTCGTTGCCAATAGCCCTCGTATTGCTTTATAGTGTGACGTTAGTATAAATCACACTCATTCAATCAATACACGGTTTCGACTTTTGATTTCTTTGAAGATCCTTCATATCCAATGTTGAAGTATGCTGTTTTTTTATGATGGAATTTCAGTGTTATATGCGGTTAAGAAAAATAAGCAATAAGCTCTAACTAGTTATCATCCTTGTTACTGAACAACTGTTTATAATTGCGAGATCCATCGCCTATCCAAATTAAAATTCATATTTATTTTTGTGAATTTGAACCAGTCGCTTAGTTCTTTTACGGTAATATCGTTTTTAATAAATAGGTTGTGCATGCAGGATCGATAATTCAAAAATAAAATTTTGAAAATCACTTCTATTATATAAATATAACAATAATCTAAAGTCTTGATTAACTGGTATATTTCTGTCTTATAAATTAACTAGCCGTTACCCGCCAGCTTCGATAGGTATTTAATGAAGGTGCATGAATACATACACTGCTTATATGTTTGGTGTGTTGCGTTGAGTGGCCAAGTAAAATTGCTGTGATTTTACAAAAATAAACTTTATTTCGACATAACAATTTATTAAGTTCGAGTATATATATATATATATATTCCCTTCATTAGAGTGGAATTCTGGGAAGACAGAAGAAATGCCAGAAGACATTTCTTCTGACCAATGAAATTCAATAGTAGGTTTTAACAGCCAATAAGACGTAAGGATCAAGATCCGTTACAATGAGTAAGGATGATCCGTTATTATGAGTAAGGATGATCCGATATTGTGAAAGTACAGTATATACACTGCTGGACAATTGCTACGGACGGATCACAAATTGCTATGTAGCATAACATTAAGCGAGACTTGAGGCCTAGTAGGATAAAATATAGTTGCCACACTGTTCAGACATTAGAATAAAGAATATTTATTGTTCTGGAAAGTACAAAAGCTGTGAAACATCTAAAAGAAAAAAAAATGTTCGTGTGTTCTGCGTACGGAGAAATGGAATAATGCATCTAAAAGTCAGCAGGCACCTTAAAGAAAGGTATCAGTACGGGATATGTCCACCGTGGAGTGCGATGCAACATTCCACACGTCGTACCATACTTTGCACAACATTATCCAGCAGCTGTTGAGACAATTTATCCCAATCCTCTGTGAGTGCACGGATGAGGTTGTTCTTGTTTGTCGGAGGATAGTTTCGACCAGCAACTTGCCTCCCCAAAGCGTCCCACACACTTTCAATGGGGTTTAGATCTGGAGAACGCGCTGGCCATACGAGACGTTGAATACCCTCGCTGTCTCGACAATCCTGAACAGCGAGTGTTCGATGACATGTTGCGTTGTCGTCCATAAAAACAAATTTATCACCGACAGCACCACGGAAAAGACGAACATGAGGAAGTAGAACTTCATCAATGTAACGTTGGCCCGTCATAGTCCCATTCGCAACCACATGTAGGCGCGTGCGGCCTTTGATCATGATGCCGGCCCACCCCATGATACTGCATGTCGGATATCGGTCCTTTTCCTGGATATTTTCTGGACGATAAGCAGTACCACTCTCGTGCCAGATGAGTTGGCGTCTACAATCCAATAACAGACTGAACCTACTCTCATCTGAGAATAGTACGCATACCCAGTCCTGTTCAGTCCAATTGTGATGCTCACGACACCATTGCAAACGGGCAGTACGGTGCTGTCTGGTCAATGGGACACACACAACAGGTCTGCGTGCGTATAGTCCTCCTCCCCTCAAACGTCTGGCAACAGTTTTTCGGGAGATCTGCTTTCCTGAGGCAGCAAGAAACTGATTTGCCACCTGCTGAGCTGTGGTGCGCCTGTTTCTTTTTGCTGATAGGACGATATACCTGTTTTCTGCAGGCGTCGTACTTCTAACACGACCTCCCCCGTGCCGTCTACTACACATTCCAGTAGTTTTAAATGACTTCCACAGCCGTGAAACAACACTGTGAGCGATGTCGAACTCCCTGGCAACATCTGTTATTTTTCACCCTTCTTCGATCTTTCCAATAATTCGGCCACGCATAAAATCATCTATGTGATGTCGGGAAGGCATGCCAAAAATTTTAAGTTCGTCTATTAAATCTTTCCTGTAAAACTTTGACTTGAAACAACAACTTTCCACACGCGTCAAAACCTTTAAAGCTCTTATGAACGCTATCACGTGATGAACAGACGTGGAAAAAAAATTTGCATACTCATACTTCTTCTTACTAATATCCCCCACTTATTCTAATTTTCCACATTTTTCTTCCTTTCATTTTGTGGTTGCTATGGATGATAGTGTTATCCGTCCTTAGCAATTGTCCAGCAGTGTATGTATAGAAATTATTGACATCTATAAATCCTAGCACTAAGCCTTCAATTGCATTAAGACCGGACAAGTAATGCTCAATTTTGTTGGAGGCACTTAAGTCTATAATCTACAAACTAGATGGGTTACTGTTAAATTTATGGCGTATTTTCGAAAATCGCCAAGTGTATCGTTTGGCCTCAATGAACCCAAATATTCTCGCAATAGCTCTCATGCCGTGAGGTTGCTTTGTTATCAAGCGGTTAATATTTTTACGATATTGAAAATTTTTGTTACTAGTTTTATATTGTATTAATCTTTCATTATTTATTGAATTCTTTTATTTTACTCTTTTTATATTAAGTGATTAATATTGTTACCATATTGAAATTTTCTATTAATCTTCCTTTTTTTATAGTGAATTTTATTGTGTTTCAAAATTTAATCTTCATTTTTATTTTATAAACATACCATATTTCTAATGAACATGTACACAACAAATATAAATAATGAAAAATATTTATATCTTAAAATTCAAATAAATATTGAAAAAGCATCGAAATTATTCAGTAGTGAAGTTTTAAACAATAAACGCACAATATTTATAATAGATAATTATATTCACACATACTGAAACATTAGCAATATTCTGAACTAAGCATATCCTGAAAAAAAAATTAATTGCACTTTTTTTTTGTTATTTTAAATGTAGCCAATTTATAAACAGCCAAATATATCAATCCCGGAACACAGGAGTTTGAATTACAACAACGCAAATAATAGGAATAGGTGCCTCCAACGAAATCGAGCATTACATGTCCGGCCTTATTTATTCCTTTTATCTATTACATTATTGCCTTCCGCGTTTCCATCGAGAAAGGAGTATTATTAAGGGAAGTCGTTAAATAAAGAGCACTTTTTTAGATGAGGAGAGGGAAAGGAAACAGGGGGATGACATTCTGCAGGGTTACAGAGCTTAGCAAATTTCTCGCCAATATCGGCGCTAGCTTTGAATTCGATGCCAATCATTCATTTTCGCAGTGGACGTGGACCTATTCGTATGTTTAAAGCTGGATTCTTATCGAAAGCATAAAAAAACATGAAGCCCCGGTTTTTTAACGAAACGATACTGCATTAATTTAAATAATGCGATTACTCATGACACGGAAATTCAAAAAAGAAGCAGCTCCTCTATTGTACATTTTATAGATGTTACGAATAAGTATTTTAAATATAAGTAATTTAGTCGGATCTTTCAAAAATATTATTACTATAAATCGAAAGGGTAAGTTTTTTTGATACAGAATAAAAAGCGTTTACTAAAGTGATTTGAAATGCTTATTTTCGTATTTAGTTTTCTATTCTACAAAAATACAATGTTTATTTATAATTTTAGATGTCTTGTGCACTAAATATTCATTGATAGATTTTTATTAAATCGGTTATTTGTTTCGCTCATTCTGTGGGGCATCAAATTACACTTGAATCGTTACGTAATCGTATGAATACTTGTTTTATTAATAACAATTCAATATGTATGTATATTCATAATGATACAAGTCGAATGATGGATTGACCGGAAGCTATGGTTTTCACTCTGACAATGAATCGAGTTTCTCTGATATTTTTGTTTAATATAATATAAACGGAAAATTTTTAAAAGCTTAAAATTTATCACTTTATATCAAATTCTCTCTCTGTAAAAATAAAAAAAGAGCATACTTCCAAAATTAACTAGAAACAGTTTTTTTCTTATACTTGAAAGCTAGATCAGATTATAAATTAAACACATTTTCAAACGGAAATTAGTATATATCCTTCCATAGTATAATCATATATCTACACATATAATGTGTAAACTCGACTCAATTTGTGGCAAATAAAATGAAAAAGTGGATTTCTATTACATGTTACTGCTAAATGTAATTATTCATATATAAATACATATTTATGGAAGCGATTCCTTTTTTTTTTTTTGTACCTAATAAAATTCAAGTTTGAACAAGACAAAAATTATAAAGAGAAAGTTAAAAATTTAAAATGCAAGAATTCTCGTTCCATAAGAAACCATAGGATATACTCTCTTATGGTTTCCTCTACTAAAATAACTATATTAAAGGCCGAATTAAAAATAAATTCTCTTATTTAAATGCCTTTAAAATAAACGAAAAGGTTTATTGAAATATTTTTTTAACTTAGCAACAATAGAAACTACAATTTCACACAACTGTTTCTTTACAGTAAATTATTTTAAATAAAAGGGATACATTTCTCTGCTATGTTAAAAATCATACGGCCAATTATTTACAAAATACTAAAAAAAAAGAACACTTCTAAATTTATATTAATTTAAGTATACGAAGCATGTTTTAATTTTTTTAAGAAAAAGTGATCAGAATTTTTTACAATATTTTCTGGCCGTAATTTTATATCCTTGCTAATTTTAAATAATTGAATTCGAGTTTATTCATAGAAATGTATCTAATTATAAAACTAAAATTTTAAGACACGTTTACCATTATATTGGACATCATACTTAAATTCCTGTTTAATTTAATTATCTACTTCCAACCCTCCTCCTCCCAAACTTTTTAAACAGACATAAAAGCGCGATTCCTACTAGTGTGTGGGGGATAAGGATGATATCTTATTTTTTCTGCTTCTTAAATCTTCAAAACATGCATATACTATGAAAATAGTTTATTTATTCAACCATATAATAGTATTACTTCTATTTGTTATTCTTCCGTGTTCTTTTTGATAAATACTGAAGTGGGAAAAAATTACTTTTGAGTCAAAGATAATATTCACAGTCCTCTAGTGTAAATCAATTGCTTTTCATTTAATGTTAAATACAGTAAATTGTGCCAATCCTAGTTTATAATGATGTATAAAAATTTAATCACGCAAAGTGATAGAGAATATGGTGAAGCCTTGAATATCGCAAAATAGGTGATGACACAGATAATTTTTATCAAATTGCAACAATTTTTGCTGAAATAAAAGGCCATTTGATTTCATAAATAATTGCATTATATATATATATTTAAGGGAGCGTGCAAATAACCAAATATCATACAAAAAAAGAGGATAACCTACATGAAATTGGGACTTGTAAGAGACACATAACTTTTAACAAATTTGGTAAATTCAATGCAAAAACTACATTATTTTTTTAAAACACATTTAATTCAACTGATCACATACACGACTACATTTGTTATTTTGATAAATAGTTTTGAAATGAGACAATCTAAAACATAGTTTAAAATTAGAATATAATACATTGTTGACTAATTGTGATACTGTTTGCTAAATAATACGGAAACATTAGATTTGTGATGCTTCAATTTCAATAGTATGCGACTGCATTCAATTTGGTAAAACACCATTTTCAATAATTTGTCCAAAAAAAACCGAAGTTTACTTTGCTTTTATCTCAACTTTTGCATATTCTATTCCCTGTATTTTAATGTTGGATCATATCTACAAGCAGCTGTATTATTGGCTGAGGTTTATTTTTGTGATAATTTAGATAAGAAAGAAAAGCAATATGTAACAAAATTTGTTTCAAACGTATAGAGAATGTATTTGATATAGCATGATTACGATAAACCTGGATCCTCATTTAATTAGTTATAATTGTAAGGGGTATAATTCAGGGTGTTGACTCATCTAGATATATATTATAAATGTGAAAGTTTGTGAGGATGTTTGGGAGTCTTTCACGCAAAAACAACTGAATGGATTTTAATGAAACTTTACAGTAATATAGCTTATACATCAGAATAACACATAGGCTATGATTTATAAAGATATTATGAGAAGTGTCCAAAATATAACGATATTTGCCAAGTAAGTAGGAAAAAATTCTGGCTTGCACTACAAAAAAGCCCACGTCAGCATATATCTATCTTTTGTTTGTGAAAGAACTCTTTTTGTTTTAGCTACGCAAGGCGCTCGCTTCTAATTAATTCCTGTAAACAGCATAATCCCTAATTTTTTTTATTTCAGAATCAAACTAAGTTTTCAAGGGATGAATTTGGATGTTTTAATAATAAATATCCAAATTATTTGATGTTTTTTAATGATTTTATTATGCATATTTGGTAGTAAGAAATTTATCTTTTTTCAGAATAAATACTTTTATTGCTTCTGAGACTTACATTAGATAAACTTTGTCTTTCACACTACATCATTTGGACATATTTCCATAGTTTTTTTGTGGTTAGTAGTTAATTATAACGCTATAATTTTAATTGAATAGGCGAATATTACATTTTTAAGTATAAAAATAATTATAACTACTGTAACGTATTTTTGTGGAGTGAGTGAATATTAACGTCGCACTGTTCAGCTACACGAGGGCTTTTGGCAACGGACCACGCAATTTTGAACCATGGTCAAGTGACGTGGATGACACCTGAGCTGGCACCCCTTTCTCCTAACTACCACACCACGCCAACTTAGAAGGAATATTCTACCAATACTTAGCAAGATATTCTTTGAAATTCACTCTTCCAAGATATTTATCACTATTCCAAGCACGGGTCTTATGATGAGTATTTTAGCGGGGAAGGCGAACAGTTTTGCAGCAGACATGCGTTTTCAGCGGATTGAAAAGATTATTATTTTTGTCCCGAAAAAATAGTTTGTCAAAATTTAAGTGTCTTATGTTTTTGTATGTTCATGAAGACTAGAAAACGATTTGACTATTTATTTTAAGTGAACGGTGTATATAATTAATTATACAGTGGAATATCTTTAATTATTTATTATCTCTAACGGATTAAATTTCCCAAAGTGGAGTATTTTGTTTATGTATATCCCTTAATTTTCAATGTAGTTATCCAAAAAAAAAAAAATATTGCATGAAAAAACTGCAGTAAATCATAATGCGGTAGTTAAAGCATTAAAGTGCATGACTTCACTACACGGCGGGTCTTACAAAGCTCGAGCTATGAAAGTAGCTAGACATTTGCCAATTTGACTATCGTTATCATTTCGCTGTGTTTTTCATTGAATCTCCATTATAGCCATTATAATTTAAGAAACGGCGTTGTAAATATTACAATTTTAAATAAAATAAATACAACAGAAAGTAATATTAATGTATTACACTTTCAGATATAAATTATTTACACTATTTTAAGCGTTCATTACGCAACACTTTTAACAATGTGTTACTTTTGCTGAGCAGAGATCAGCTTAGGGAGGTATTTTCAAAAATCGACCCTCAAGAGTGTTACGGGGAATTATAAACAAAAAAAAATCCTTTTTATCAGCTATTAGATCTACATACTTAAAATTTAACAAAGGTGTTTTTTGTTTGTTTGTTTTTAGCTGAGATCGGCGCTGGTACGACTGTCGTACGCTGGGTACGACTTTAGAGAGAATTCTTCCCCACCCTTTTTCTGCACATCCTTTTACGATTTTCCTGACCCGTTTTATGACTTTGCTTCTATTGTCCATAATTGGGTGGGTTATTTTTCGCCAACATTTTGCGCATTCTCCTTATCATTGGCGACATTTAGGAACAAGTTTCGACTTTAAAATATATATATATACTTCATTAGATGACTATACGTTGTCTGAGCAACATAGTTTTCTTTTTTATCTTGCTGTTCCTTCTATTTTTAGAATGCCCCGAAAATTTCTTACACAAATCGAGATCGAGAATTTGATGAAAAATTTAGATGAAGAAAATTTTGATGATAGTGATTCAGAATTTGAAGATGAATTTGAAAATAGTATTTTGGAAAATAATGAGATTGAATTAGATGTATCAGCTAATTTAGATGAGGAAGCTGATGGCTTATTCTCATGGAAAGAGGTAGAAGGCTCGAAATGATAAATGTATTGCCATTTTCTAGCAAAGTTGGATTGAAAGTTGATGCTATCAGTTTCAAAACTGAAAACGATTTTTAAACTGATGTTAACAGACGAAATTTTAGCAGTTCTGGTTGAAGAAACTAATAGATATGCATTTGATCTACTTAACCTTCATGGAGAATCATCTGATAAAGAAAGCATGCATCTTCATGGAAACCAACCGATAAAAATGAGATTTTAAAATTTCTTGGCCTTATTTTATTGATGGGACACATCGAAAAAGATAGCATACAGGATTATTGGACAACTGATAATCTGATAGAAACTCCGATTTTCAGAGAAGTGATGCCCCGAGATCGTTTCCTAATGATTTTAAAATTCTTACACTTTTCTGATAATAGTTTAAAAGAAAGCAGAGATTCTCCAACTTACGACAGATTGTGGAAAATACGAAAAGTTTTGATTCTTTTAACAGGATATTTAAAAAGAAGTGTATGATCCCACAGAAAATTTATCTTTCGATGAAGTTATCATTAAATTTAAAGGAAGAGTGTTATTCAAACAATACATTCCAAAAAAAAAAAAACGCAAACAGTGGGGTTTGAAAATGTATAAAATTGCAGATGCCACTGGCTATACTTATGATATGAGAGTATATCTAGGTAAAGATAAAAAAGAAAACCTTTCAACATCTGCTTCCTATAACGTTGTATATACAATGACAGATTGTATAAAAGGTAAAGGTCATAAAGTCTTTATGGATAATAATTTCTTTTCCTCGCCGGAACTTTTTCGAGACCTTTTAAAAAAAAGAAGTATTAACTCCCCTGTGGAACTGTGCGATCTAATAGAAAACATTTTCCCCAAAGGATCTGGCTCCTTGTAAAATGAGACAAGGTGATGTTGCCGTGAAATTTTGTAATGGAATGACAGCATTGTGTTGGAAAGATAAGAGGCAAGTATATATGCTGACCAATATGCACAGCCCCGAAACGAATTAATCACTGAAGAACAAAAAAGATTTAAAAAAAAAATTTGATGGTGACGTTTCTCTATGCGAAAAAAAAAAAATTAACAACTACCAAGCCAGAAATTGTGGCAGATTACAACAAGCATATGGGATATGTTGATTTAGGAGACCGCATGTCATCCACCTACTCTTTTGCTAGACGAACTAGAAAATGGACAAAAAATTATTCTTTAGCCTCATCGATATTGCTGTTCTGAATGCTTTTCTAATGTTTAAATCATGCCGAACTTCGTCAAAATTCAGTTTAAAAGAATTTAGAATGAATTTAATTACATCTCTAATAGGAAAAATAAATCATAAAAATGCAGAGCATTCAGTAATAAAAAAGTTAGACAAATGATAATACATTTTCTCATTGGCCATTTGACGAAAAGAAAAGAAGGTGCGCTTATTGCGCGAAAAATGTACAAAAGAACCACTATAATCTGTAAGTCATGCAATGTGGCTCTTTGTATTGACCAGAACTGCTTCGAAGATTATCACACAATTTATTTAAAACTTTCTTAACACATAAACCAATAAAAATAAAAGACCAGAGTTCAAAATATTAAAACTGATACATTTTTTAAAAAAAATAAAAACGAAAAATAAAAAAGGCTCTTTTAAGAGCCAAAATTTCAAAAAAGTAGAACCAACTTTCACAAACAGATATTTCAAAAACATGCTTATGCTAACTCAATTTAAGATATAAATTTCTCTTAGAAACAAAAAAAAAAAAAAAACGTAAAATAAAATTAAAACAAATTAATACATTTTTTTCAAGATTAAACATTCATAAAACCAGTTGTTAATTCTGTCGAGGTTCGAGTGAGTGAAGATTAACGTCGCACTGTTCAGCTACACGAGGGCTTTTGGCGACGGACCACGTAATTTTTGAACCATGGTCATGACGTGGACGACACCTGAGCTGGCACCCCCTCTCTAACTCCCACACCACACCAACGGGAGGACGTTTCAGCTCGACAGATTTAACGTGCATCGCTGTCCTACACGGCGGGTCTTTAGTGGTACTGGGATCGAACTCATGACATGCCTGCCATGGTTGGATACCTTAACCACTGGGCTACCGCAGCCCCGTCACCATGTTGGTATGGTGTGAAAGTTTGGTGAGAGGGTCAGATTTCTGAAGTACAGCCCCAGTAGCCTTTATATTGCTATAAATGCGATGTTATTAAAAACTCAAATCTAATTAATCACAAAATATTTGGAGTACATTTATTGTTATTATTTTTCGTGCAATAAAAGGGCGCTAATTCAAAAATTAAAATGTTTAGAAAAATGTCCTACATGTTGTTCTTAAAGTTTTTACATATTTCATCGAACATTTTTGAAAATTTGAGGAGTTTTTTTTATTACATGGTTTAATTATTGTTATTAAATATGTAAACTGCTTTTTTTAGAGTGAAATAAAACATTTAGTATAATAATGCTATGCTTATTTTCTTAAAGTTTTTCTTCTGTTAGAAATTCTGTCGAATAATTTTGAAAACATGGGGTGGATCTTTTATAACATGATTTTCATTATTGTACTTGAATATATAAGCTGCAATAATTATACCGAAGGTAGCATGTTTACACTTACTTTTAACAGATTTATTACATAACTACCTACTTACCTATTTTACAAAACATATATATAAATGCAAGCATCGATATTATTGCGAGTTTATAATTGAAATATACTACTCTCAGAGGGTGTTGTCATTAAGCTCTGATTATAGAAGCTATGAATTAAATATTCGGCGTATTTAAATAATATTTTAACGTTTTACTAGAACAAATATTTTAATAATATATGATTGTCAACTTTTTAAAATAATTTACGTAAGACACAACTGTAATGATATCTTAGTATTTAACGTTAAATGATTATTTACTGGTTTTGGAACATGAAAATATTTTACATAACAAAAGAAATATTTTACAGAAAAAAAAAGTTTTAAAAACTTTTAAATCATTTTATCATACAAATGATTATATTGTAAAGAGAGAGACCTTTTTTTTAAAACTTTCTATAATAGTTTTCTCATATTAAAACAATGAATACAATAAAAAAAATCTTGTTCTACTCTCATAGTACTTCTGAAATGCTATTCATCAAACTCTAGAAAATATCTATTTTTAATTTCAGATTTTACTTAAAAAAGACAAGAAAAATAACAAAATATTCATTAGAAAATTTACAGGCCGTTCAATTCAAAATGGGTATTTTGGATTTAGAATTCAAAAAAATCTATTTGATATAATAATGCGCCAAATATTGCGATTTTCGTACTCATGAAAGATCCCTGACTAAAATTTGGCAACCCTTCCCTCTTTCTTTGCAAAGTGTGAAACCTTTTACAATACCAGGAGGGGAGAAAATGGTCAAGCAGGACCTTCCCGAGGGGGAAAGAAATTTCCTGCTCGGATTCGAATGCGCCGAATGGAAGGGAAATTTTACCTCAGCGAATGCCGAATTCTAAAGGTTAATTTGCAATTCACGTAAACTTAACTCATTAAAAACTTCTTTATCCTTCAATCTGTGTTTAATTTGTCAGTTCACCCGTGAAGAACGGGTATACCAGCTAGTAATAAAATAAATTCTCATCGGAAAACTTGGTCAGTTCAAACTGTATAAGAAAAAAAAAAAAAAAAAAAATATTTCTTAATAGCCTTGACTTTCTCTATAGCCTTTGTGACGTATATTCAATAACACTACGAATAACTGAATGCCTCCCTCCCTCTGATTTTTGGTAGAAATTTAGGGGTCATAAAAGAGATAGACATCTGCTTCGCTTTGCTTTTAGGGGAAGGGACATAACAAGAGACGGCCAACGCATTCTTGAGGACGTTCCAACCCCACCCATTTCCTTTAGACTGGATATGCCAAAATTTTTATTTCCTAAGATCCGAAAAATAACTATAACGCTAATCAACCTTAAAGGCAATTCAGTTTCTTTATTTTCTTACGAATTAGTTTAGAAAAATTTACATTTCCTTTTTAAACTTCATAGATATCAATCCTAATTAGTGATATTCTAAAGTAATATTATTTTAATTTTTCATGTTTGTAATACTTGTTTATGATTACATTTAAATCAGCTAATATATCTCCTTTTCACTTTTTAATCGATGTAATTTCTTTGCTCAAACGTGAATGGGATTTTTTAAGCGATATTTTTAAAAAATTAGCTTATTTTTATATACATAAGGAACTGAGGAAAAATATTTGAAATTATAGTATGATCATGGAATGTACATTGAAAAGACTATTTAAGTTTTCAATAAACAACAAGTTTTATTATTAACTGTAGTAATAAAAAAAAATTTTTTTTTTAGGTGGGGCGGTGAGTTTGTACGGAATTAGTGATTTCTAATATTCAATAACGCATGCTTTTTTGCTTGGATTATTTCGAATGCGAACGTTATTTCTTGGCATTGAGTCATCTTAATACAACCTAATTGGAAAACAAAGATGCTGGCATTGAGTTTCAGGCTTTTAAAA